>WBNO01018293.1:56076-90527 GCA_013400575.1 Peucedramus taeniatus
AACACCAAACAAACCAAAAGTGCCTTTTAAAATTTATACCAAGATTGTTTGACCACACATAAAGGTATTATGCATTATGCAAACTTGTTCACATAAACACACTTTTTCAAAAGCTAGATGATATTAACTGCAGATTATGACTTTGTTCATTCCTCCCCAACGGGATTCCATATTGCTTAGAGATGTTAAATTACTGAACACTATCAAAATGAGAGCTCCAACTGAAGGAAACATCTCCACTGGAGGGATCTGTTTAGCTCATGTGCCTGCCTTCTCTTAAACAACTTACTAAAACTGCTTCCAATTACCATTCAATTCATTTATAATGTAGAAGCTTCAGGATGATTCTGGCTGTGTAAAAAGTGGTTACTAAGTATCACTTAAATTTGTTCAAAGTGTAACAGGGGAAAATAAAGAAACAAGAGTTTCTAAATTATTAAAGCGAAAAATGACAAAGAAATCCATTATGTTTTAATGCAACACAGCTAGGAATATTGTGCACATAACTTGCTGCTAGAAATAGCTTTTAATTAAATAAATACAACACAAATTTGATGGGTTTTCTGTCACGGTCTTAAAAATACATATACACATGTATCCACACGCATGCAACAAACACAGAACTCTGACACAAACAGCTGAAGTCATGATGACCCTCAGGAATAAATACTACTAATTAGTCCACCAGCTATTTTAGGTGAATTTCAAGGACTGTCAGCTGGGAGTTATCACCTGTCTGAGCAATATTTCTCCTTTTTTTGCTCAGTAACCCTTGGCTCACTTCCCTCATAAACTACAATTCCCAAGGATATTACATGGTTGGTCCTAAAATGTTTAGCCTCTGACTTTGGTCTTCACTGGCATTTGAAACAGAAATGGAAAAGAAATAAGAAAAATAAGATTACTGTGAGTGAATTTTGCAGTAACACTGCATGACTAGTGTATTGGAGTCTGATATAACAACACACTTTTTTCCCCTTGGAAATTAAAATATACATTTAAATTATATATGTATATATGGTAAATTATAAAATAAGGCATATATCTTCAAGTACGCTCATGACCATTTAAAAAGGAAAAAAGCAGTTGACTTAATTTTTATTATTTCATTTCTGATGAATTCAGAAATTATAAAAATAAAACCCAGCATCTGAATAAATGAGAAATAAGATATACAAATTCTAGGACTTTACACTGCTCTGGAATTATGCACCCCTGTGCAAAAATTGTCACTAAAAGTGGCTTTTTTCACCTTGGGATAAAAAGTGGAAAAATATTGTTTTGTACTTACCATTAGTGACTGCTTGAAAATACACAGGAATTTTAGTTAGCAGGGAATAGGACAAAGATTGACTCTTTGAGGACCTCTCAAAGAACAACATCAAAACCAAACTTCCACAGTACTGGAGCACTCAGAAAAAGAATATTAAAAGGCTTACCAGGGCCTCAGATTTGATCGTTGGCCTGACCACGAAGTTTGGGTCAGGATGCAGCATAACTGGTTTAGAGACTATTGGAACCCCTGGATGACGCTGGGTAGGTGGACTTGGAGCAAGTTGCTATGGAGTTCATTTAAGAAAATTACAGTTTACAACCTAATTTGTGCAAATCCATCATTTCACCAAGACTCCTCAATGTAAATGGTTTATCTTAATGAATTTAATGACCTTAATACAAAACAGAGCTGACAGAATTATTTTAACTAAGGCTAACAAAGTCAACAAACCAAAACACAATTTCTCTTATATCCAAGTAGTAGCTTTTCACCTAAATTCTGTCTTCACCAGCAAGATCTCAAAAATTCTCAACCCTGCTTTTGGCATTTTTCTCATAAAGGCAACAAACTGAATGAGAAGTTAAAGACAGAACCAAAAATGCTAAAGTTAAGTGCAAGAACACAGTGAACCCAAAATAAGATTTTAATTAATCCATGGCTAAATAGATCTTTTAAGATGAAATCTAGCAGGGCTGCAGCAAACAGCTTTCCAAAAAGGACTTCAAGTTAAATTATCTTGATTTAACAACGAGTGTTTGTTAAGTCAATTCCCTGCCCTTGACTTCACAAAGTAGAGATACTCAGATGCATCTGAGACCTAATCATTCAGCATGTCCTAGTCCAATCCTACACTTCTCACTCAGCCAAAACTCCCACTGACATCAAGCACAGTTTCATTCAAGAAAAGAGTTCAAAACTGAGCCCTGTGGGTTCAGTTTCTGACTTAACGCCAGCAACTCTTGGGACACTTTTCTCAATGTTTCTCATAGGAAATATGATGCATTCCAGAGATTGTTCTTATGGTACAAGGGGCAACTGCTGAAATTATTTATCTGCTTCCAGCAAATGGGTTAAGGCACTTTATGGATTTGTTTTTTGTTCATAATTTTTCGTGCATGTGTGTGTGTGTTTTCCCTTGTGGGTGTTTTTTTTTTCTGCTATCCTTTCCTTTCTTAAATAATTTTTTAAAAAGTTTGAATCAGATATTTCAAAGTCCCTGTGGCTATCACTCGACTAATTTTGTTCCACACTGCAAAATACATTGTATTGTTAAGTATTCTGAACGTAGAAGAATCAGAATCAATAGATTCACAGATACCAACTTGTTAAGCTGCACTGGAACTGGATGATTCTCCTGGAGTTGCAGAATTTAGCAACAGATTTTTCTAGAGGGCAGAATGGATGTTTGATCATTCTGACTCAAAATCAGTGCAAAGAGATATTAAACAAATGGTGGCTCTGAGATGAAACTTGCATCTTAGCATCCATTATATTTAAAAGATAGTTTGAACCTATCAATTTTTGCCTTAATGGAAGAACAAAGCACATGTGCTGTGACATTCACAACATGCAAATATGGACTTCATTTTGCTAAACTGTTGAAATACAAAATCCTTGGACCATTAGGAGTCACTTCCACCACTTGTGCTTTCAGCACAGCAATATGCTGAAAGACTTCACACAGATAATTCCCTGTGCTGAATTTTAAATAAGTTATCCCTGCTGAGTGAAACCCTTGGCAATTCCTTGTCATTAGCACTACATGGGAAGTTCATGAAACTACAGCTATGATAAACAGCTCGTGACATACCAGCGGGTTGCTTGACACAGGAGACACTTTGCCAACGTGGGAGGTGTTTCTTACAACCTAAACAGCAACACACTTAGTACTGGGTTCATATAAAGTGTAAAGCTAATAATAATTTTTTTCAGAAAAAGATAATTTATACCAGATATTTTAACAGCTAGTTCTCAAGAATGTCTCTGACATGATTTTATTCCTTTTGTCAGGTTTTGTTCAAGCTGAATTGGAAATTAAATTATATGAGTTAAAACCAAAAATGAAGCAATGTGGAGAAGATTTACCAGCTTCAGTAATATTAGAAAAATGAAGTTATGAGACAACTACAGTTGTCTTTTCTGGCTTTAGCAGGCATAAACACAAGATCTTTGATCTACAGCCACACAAATGCACTGCTTTTTCTTATCTGTGGTGTTAAAAACTGACTTTGTAAAAGGTAGCAAGAATAAATTGTCAAGCTTTGGATTTTTCTTCCACTTCTGAAATGACATCAGATATATTGAATTATCTATTTATAAACAAAGCAGCTTGGGCTCAATTAATTTTACTAAGAGCTGGTTATTTCCTCATATACATTAATTATATTCTGTGAAAACTGACATTAAATTCAAAGACTGTTATTTGTTGTTACCTAACATATTTTTCTTAATTATTAATTTTTCTCTAACATAGCTAGCAGTGACAAACTGACAGAAACAGATATTATATTGATTTGGGGTCAGATAAGTATGGCAGTTCCTATATTACTCCTTCTATCTGAATAGTCTCTGTTCTCTTTAGAAGAGTGTATTTCTCCTCTCAACACAAGTATTTTGTACATTTGTGTCATTTCCCATCATTTTTATTTTGTAAATAACTTGGGAAACCTGCTATCCATAAAAACATATGGTATTTCCATTTCAGTAGATCTAGCACATTCTTGGCACTTCAAATGTATGAACCACATAGATCAAACACTATTAGAAGTCCATAAAAGTTTAAAAGAGATTCGTGGGTCACATTGGGGCAATTGTTCACAGAGAGAAAATCTACCATTTTCCACCAAAAGGGATAAATTTGCATATCCTTCCCCACTCAAGGAGAATCATGCAAATACAAAGACTATTTGGTAAACATGCAAAACCCTCAAAACCCAACAGTGCAGTCAGTCAACTCATGCAGAAAACTGCGTAGGAAAGAAGTGACCATATGGGATCCTCTTCTGCTGCTTGAAACAAATAAGCATCTTTTGCCAAAAGAACAAGTACATGATTCTTACTACAGTGCTTAGCAAAGGGAACTACTATGAATCAGCTGCCATTTCTTTCCTAAAGTGAGATTTGGCACAAGATTTCTTTTATTTGATCTTCTTTAGGACTCAGATTGCAATAAGGAGAAAGTGGATGTTTTTTCAAAGTGCAAAAAGTCAAACCAGGTTACCAGATCTTGCTTTTTTTTTTTTTTACACAGTTTTGACCTTCTGACTTTAAGCCCATTTTCTTTGTCCACTCTTCTCACCTAACAAAGCAATTTGACGACACATTTAAAGCACTTCTACAAGTCATTTTCACTACAGGGATACCTTTCTCAAATTTAACAATTAATTAAACCTGCTGCGCTGCCTGCAATTACTTTTTTTTTTTTTTTAATCTTTAATCACTCAAGTCCAAATAATCTTTTTTTTTTAGCGGATACATTCTACCTAGGACATCTGCAGGTAATAGGGTTACAAGTTATGTAAGCAGGAGAGCAAACCCCTCCTGACGTACATTTAAAAAATGTTAAAATGAAAATAGCTCTGGACTGCATTCATTATGGAAAAAATGAAGAAACCACCCCATTCCCTCTTTTAACATTGCAAGGGGCAGAAGGGTAAATCCAGTGGACAAAGATGGGGATGGATAAGGGCAGGGAGGCATGCAGGGGGACAAGTAAAGGTGCATGCATCCAAACAGATCCCGAGGTCACCTGGGAAGCTGGTGTTACCAACAGGGCTGGACCTCGTGGAGGATTTGAGGCAGGAGATGGATGGGCTGGTGGTGCTGGGGTAACAGTGGCAGATAGTGGCGGAGGTGGCGGCGCATGCTGTTTGGGTTTGTCAACTTCATCTAAGTTTATGTCATCGAGATCTGTAGTGTGCAGCTGCAGGCCCCCGGCAAAGCGCCGCATCGACGTGGCCAAGGGAGAGGCAGAAGGACGTCCACTCGCCAGCTACAGATGACAGAACAGAAACCTGCCTCAACACTTTTGAAGAATGGCCAGCCCTAGAATGCCACTCAGCCTAACTGCTCCTCAACAGGAAGATGTTTGCTTCTCTCACACAGAATATACAGAAGTGTTTTGTCTGAAAGCCTTTCCAAAAGCACTCTTTGGGATTCCAGTTTAAAAAGAAGAAAAACGGGAGTGGTGTGACAGGAGTTGTTGGGGTAAGGGGGTCGACAAAAGAAATCCCACAAAACTCCAATGGCATGAAGTTTTCAGAAGGCAATAATCACAGGACAAACCAAGTCAACACAACTTTTGCCTCTCTGGCTCTTATGAGGAGGAAGCAAGAATTACTCCTCAAAAAGGTGATTATTTGAAGGAAAATATTCAAAGACAAGCCTTGAGATTCTATGCTGTTAAAAAAGGGAAAGGGGTTAAAGCTGCGTAAACATAACTACACATTAGTACAAGAAAGGAAACTAAGCTTGAGCAGCTATCAAAACAAAAAGTTTAGTGTGCTATGAAACTCAGAACCTCAAGGGGCTTGAGTTCTTATAATTTATGTAAATCCACACCAAATCTATTGGGGTACTAAACAGCTTCAGAGTTTGAATGCAATGAGCAGCTCATCCAAAAAAATAAGGATGTGTGTGAGGAAGGTGTCTACATATGCTGTTAGAGTTGCTAGCATTTCTTTTATCAGTGATCTAACTGGAATACTTGAGAAAATTCAGTCATTTTGCTATTTTGTAGACTCAGCGGAGGAAACCTTACATAGGTAAGCTGTCTGACAGACACATTCATCTTACTCTTATATGGCAACACGTCCCTCAGGTGGGTAACACTTTTCACATTCTTCTTATCTAACATGCTCACCACTTTGTGCTGAAAAACAGCTATGTCTTTGGGAGAGGTTGAGATCTTGAATGCTCTTATTCCCAAGAAACAGTTCAAACCTGTAGCACTTAATGGCTTTCAGCTGCATTTATCACTAAGGAGCACTCAGGTTTTGTATTTTACATGTTTTAACTGCTTGGGTAGGTCTGTAGGAAAATTGTAGTAGAGCAAGTATATATAACATAATGGAAAAATTGATGGAACAAACACAACACAAAGTGCTGGTCTTAAACCCAGGTAGAGCTCTGAAAATACAAGTGTTTATAATCTGTAACGTTCCTTCTTACTTTACAAAGGGGGGCAAAGTTCTAGCAGAACACAAGCTGCCAAGGTTGGATAGTGAAAGAAAACCTCTGCATAATCATTCCACCAAAGACCTGTACTGAAAAACCACGTTGTTTTTCAGGGCCATGAAAAACAAAAGATCAGCTGCTTTTTTCAGAGCTGCTCCATGCTGACCAGAAGGAAAACCATGCGAGAGCATTCCCTAAGGTCTCTTTTGTGGTTGCAGTTTCTCGGGGATCCCACAGGAGCTCAGGAGATTGCAGTGCTCCTCTTGGAAGTGGCTTTCCTTGGAAGACAGCCAGAGAAACAGGATGGTGGGAAAGCCTCACCCCACATCCAGAACTATCAGGATCTAAGGAACAATCACTATCTGCAGCTCCCCTGATTAAAGGCGACTACTTAAAACACAAGCCCAAACTCTATTCCTTGTGAGTTTCGTATCTTTTTGTAATTTTCTTATCCTGTTCCTTTATTTCACACAATACAAGGAAGCTTGCAAGGGCTCATTATCAGTGATGTTCTTATATTCACATGATACTAATAAATACAGCTGGATCTAGCTTTTGTTACTGGTAGCATGTCCCACCTAGCCTAAATATTTAATGAGACAATAAAACTGTTAATTTAGTGGTGATAATAGAATTAAAAAGAAAAAAATACAATCAGTTCATTAAAATAATGTTTACATTTTCATAAAATATAGGAAAAGCAAATTCTATAGACTGTAAGTCATCAATTATTGACTTTCCCCCCCCCCTCATAGAAAGGACTGAGTGGGAAAGACAAATACTTTTTTTCACTGGTAAAACTTGTTGCTTTTAGGAGACAACTTTCAGTTATTTAGAGATCATGCAATATGTGGAAAAACTAAAATTTTACCTCAGGAGACTCATTCTCCACAGAGGAGATCTGTTCTAACCGTGTTTGACAAAGTCTTTCCACCCAGTGCTGCACCTTTTCTGATTCTTCCAGGTCTTCTCGTTCTGTCTCAGATACCTTGACCGTAACATTGGTGCATTAGAAAAGATTACAGGTATGGTCATAATACAAATATGTTTCAAAAGCATGAAATCCCACATAAAATAGTTTTAAAAATAATAATAATACTTTTAAGAAGGATTTCCTATTTTGCTGTTTTTCAGTAAATTCATCACTACACATGGACACAACTGCAGAGATATTCTCATTTGGGCCAAAGCTGACTAGAAATAAACAAATGTAGCAACAGAATTTTGCAGTAAAACAGTTTTTGAAATTTCATTATCTTTGAATAATTAAACAAGTCCTGCTAAAATGATTCCACTAAAAATCCATCTAGTTTTTTTTCAATATAGCTTTGCACTTGATAGATCTCAACATACCTCTTGCACAAGACGATTTATTTTCAATTGTTTTTCTTTCTCCAGCATTCCTTCTTTCTCTTTGGCAAGTTTTTGCTCAAACTCCATTTCCTTTTTATTCTTCTTCTGTTCACAAAAACTATCACTTTTTGACTTCTTTCGTTCTTTGCCTTTCTGGGAAGGTTTTGTAACAAAATTTTTTACATCAGCTAAAACCACCACAAACTTCAATCCTGGTACATGAGTGTCTGCCTTGAAAAATTAATTACAGTCTATGCAAGTATGGGGATGTTTTTTTAAAAGAAAATCCAAAGTCCATTTACCCAGCAATTTGTAGGAAATTCAAACTTTTTGGAGGGCTTGTGCCCCCTAACATAAGCTGGATGAGATCAGAGAATTCAACTTTTATGTTCCTCTGCAAAGTTAAAATTTAGGGCACATTGGCCCTCTACAAAACTTTGAATATTCAAACAGTTTTGGTTGGGTCTTGATTTGCCATCTCTCTGTTTCTACATTTATTTGTGTGTGTGTAAATATATATATATATATATATGAAAGACTGATTGCTCTCAGGTGACAGATGCTCATGTATAGGTAGATGTGAATAGTCCATGCATAAAACAGCTGCATGCATATGCCCTAAAACTAGCATTGCATCCCCTAATAAAACTGAAATAAGGAATTATAAAGGAAATATTTAAATCGGTGCAGAAACTGAGTTGCTTCCAGGAAGGAACACTGCATCACAAAGACCATGCAGCTCCTACAAGCACTGGACAAAATCTACTCAGATGAGTTAAATAATACAGTACAAAGTGACTCCAAAATTTTAGATGTAGGGAAGAAGGGAACTAAGGGAAGTTTTTTTGGAAGCTTCTGTTCCTGTTGTCTTCAGAACACACACTGCTCCTTATTTCTACTTCAGTGATGTCACATTTCTGCTACCTTTTCACCTTTGTACAGGTGGGACTTAGTTCATTTTGGAAATGCTATGTTCTCCTTTTATATATGAAAAGTAAAACAGATGAGCAGGTGGCCACTTTTTGACAATTACTGCCACAGCCAGAAAGGCTGTGCTTCAAGTTTGATTTTTTTCTTCTCATCATCACCAGCTATTGACTTTTCTTGCTCTGAATTCCCAAAACCACCACAAACTGCTTCACATTAAATAGCATTATTTGTCTTCCTTTCACCTTTTGCACGTTAATATTGATAACAAAGCCTTGGAAAACAGACATTTTCCCTGGCAGCTACAGAAGCCAATTCCCCCAGTCAAGTAGTTAACTGGAACTTTGTACTGCTGAGTTCAGCAGGATGTGGTCTATTTCTTCATGGTTACGTGGCGGTGGTGTTGTAGGGAGGGAAGCAGGGGGAAAAGGAACTCCAAAAACATTGGAGATGAAGCTTAACTAAAAATATTTAGCTTTTCACACTAATGTTTGAACATAAACCTAATTCTGTGGTGTATTTTATTCAGGGGTATTTAGTTTTTACCTTAACAACAATTGCCAGTATCATCTTCTAAAAAATTTGAAGACACATTTAGTACTGTCTGCTAGATGTAACATCAGGCAGGTCCACTTGCTAAGTATCAACATTTGAAGAATTACTGAATTCAAAGGCACACTAAGCAGTAAACAAGCCAAAGTCTTCTAGAACATGAACTTGTATCTGACTGTTTTAGCTGCATTCACAGCATTCAGATACAACAGGATGATTCATCCTTTCCTACAATTTTCCCCATGGATTCAATTTACTTCCTATTATAGACATTTTTAGTACAGAGTGAAATTTTGTTTTTAAAACAAACACACAAACAAAATCATTAGCAATAGAAAGAAGGATGAAAATTCATCACTGCCAAAAGCAAATTATTAAAAAGAAATCTTTTCAAGTTTCCAGTGCACACAGTGTGGTAAAGTTCAACAGGAATTGTGTTAAGATCATTAGCATATGAAGAGGTATTTGGGCATTCTCTAAACTACTGTTGTCAGCAGCAACACCAAATATTACTCTCTATGTGAAGTTTCCACAGCATGCATTTATAATTTTCAGATAAAAATCCTAACTGCCCTGGCTTTCACACAGGTTACAGATCCTTGATGATATACAGTCACTAGCAGTACAAGAAGGTATTGGAATGCACCATCTTCTCCTAATCTATTTTAAGGGGAACAGGTATATCCTGGGCACACAGAAGGTCAAAGTAATAGGCCTAAACAGTGACACAAATACTTCATCTGTCAGAAAAAATCCTGATCTCCTCTGAAACCTTGAGTTCTTCCCAGATACATGCACAAAATCTTCATGGCACTTTTACCACAGTTAATTATCAAAAACCCACTACAGCATGCAACACAACAGCAGCAATCCCCCTATAATATGGCTAAAATACATTGCAAGAAATAAATAGAAGAAAGCAAGAGCAAGTATAAAATATTATTTGAAACTCTCATAAATTGAAATTGCAATACTACAGCAGCATCTCTACAGACACAGAAGTATTCTAAAGTATTCTATTAGCTTAAAGATTGGTTTGTTTTTGGTTTTTTTTTTTTGCTCATATGTGCATGCCTAAAAGCCTTTTACCTTCAGCACTCCTCCTACAGGGAGATTTGCGAAGGTATAACTGCATAATTTTTTCCTTTACTATTTTTATATACACATGATTCTGAGGATTTTTGGAGAACATGAAGACATGTATTGCCCACCTGTAATGAACACCTGCAAAGTATTGTTATACAATTCCCTCTGCTCATGGCAGAACCTAGAGCCTGAAGGACTCAAAAGGACAAAGTCCTAGACACATGCATCCCAAAGGCATCTTAATTTGTACACATGTTAAAAGAAGGAGCATTTGACTGTAAAACCTGTTTACTAATAACAGAGAAGAAGAAAAATGAGGAATTCCAATTCAAACACGCACACAGCAAAGAAATTCACATTTCAAACTTTGTACCTTACGAATTGTGGGAAATTTTCCTTCATACCGATAAAACCATCCAAAAGCTACAAAAGGTAAAGGAAAAGTTTTTTGAAGAAAAGCCAAGGAGAGGCTCATACTCAGACCAATCCATGCTGATATGAGTAACTGATCAAAATTTATTTGAAGGCACAACACCAGAGGTTTGATATTACATGACAAGTTCTTAGCTAAATTCTTGATAAATGGTTCTAGTACATTTAGTCATAGGTTTTGCTTATTTTAATGAGACACATTTTATGCCAAACAAAGAAAATGCAACAAGTAATCTTCATACACAACCACACAGGCATGTGCATTGCTAAAATTTCTATGGTCACACTCCTACTTCACAGTAGTTTTAGCAAGCTTTATGAAAATTAAGCATGTTTTCAAACTCGTTCAAGCTTGTGGCAGAACATGGCTTTTGAAGAGACATGAAAAGTTCCATTTCCCAGGGCAAACTATATCAAGCCAAGTGCACAAATATAATAAAATATATTGCTAAGTAAAAACGTACAAAACAATGTATTACCATAACTTTATATAAGAAACACTGCTAACACAGAGCACTCAATGTAGTCCACATTTCTGTAGGTTTGTTAGATTTCATATCAAGGTATCTTTACATGCAATGACAGCAGCAGTGTCATAATCTTTCATCATTTACTAAAGGACCACACATACTACTCTAGGTAAACC
Organism: Peucedramus taeniatus; assembly: GCA_013400575.1. Taxonomy (NCBI): domain Eukaryota; kingdom Metazoa; phylum Chordata; class Aves; order Passeriformes; family Fringillidae; genus Peucedramus; species Peucedramus taeniatus. Next base: position 67,524 of record WBNO01018293.1, read on the forward strand.
AAATGGTCAGTTCAATGTCAAGACTGACTGTCAGGAGGAGGTGAGACACAGGAAGAATCTGAATCAGGATAGGAAGTCAGGGCTGAGTGGCAAACCTGTTTGTCCTGCTTCATGTTCACTTCATCCAGGTCATCTGTTTCAAGTTGGTCATGTGCTACTCCCTTTAAATCTTCTAAAGAAACAAAGGAGGAAAGGGGTGAGGGGACAGAAGTGACAGTAACTGGAGGTTCCCATGAAATGAAAAAGAGATCGGTAATCAGAACTAGTAATGTGTGACTAGAAGTTTCCGTGAAATAAAAAATGTGGTTAGTGATGGGATGTTTTTCTACAGAATTGTTTAAAAAAAAAATGCCCTACTTAAAACAATCTGCAAATTCCTCCAGACCTGAAGAGCTGTTAGAATCTGCATGTGGACAATTGGTTTGCTATGTGGTGAAGGAAAGCCTGCAGAGTTTGATGGCTTTTCCTGTAACAGAACCATCAGCAGACTTTCCCAAAGTCACACATAAAATAATAAAATAACACCAGGATAGGAATTGGCCCAGGTCTCCTATAAATTGTGCAACAAGAACTTTCCACTTTTTTCTTTATACTATACAGTTTTAGTACACTCTCCATGTACAATTTGCAGCTTCCAATTTAGCTTCTTAACTGCCAGCTAAGCTCCAACTCTTTTAATTCCCTTTGGACAAGTAAATCAGAAAGCCAGCAGCATCCTGGGCTGCATCAAGAGCAGCATGGGCAGCAGGGCAAGGGAGGGAGTTCTGCCCCTCTACTCTGCTTCCATGAGACCCCTCCTGGAGCGCTGCATCCAGCTCTGGGGCTCACAATGTAAGATAGATGTGGACCTGTTGAATGGGTCCAGCAGAGGGCCATGAAGGTGATCAGAGGGCTAGAGAACCTCTGCTATGAGAAAAGGCTGAAGGAGTTAAGGCTGTTCAGCCTGGAGAAGAGAAGGCTGTTGGAAGACCTTAAGTCAGCCTTTCTATACCTAAAAGGAAATACCAGAAAACTGAAAAGGAACTTTTTAAAAGGGCATGTAGTGACAGGACAAGGGAGAATGGCTTTAAACTTAAAGAGGATAGATTTAGATTAGATACTAGGAAGAAATTCTTTAGTGTGTGGCACTGGTACAGATTTCCCAGGGTAGGTGGAGGATGTCCCAACCTCGGCAGTGTTCAAGATCAACTTTGGATGGGGCTCTGTGCAATCTGGTCTAGTGGAAGGTGTCCCCACCCATAGCAAGGGGTTGGAACAAGGTGATCTTTAATGTCCCTTCCAAGCCAAACTGTGAAAAGGTTGAGAGGTAAACACTGAACAGAAACAATATGGAAAACAATGCACCAAACCCCCAAGGTTGATGCTTCAGACCATTTCTTAGTAAGCCTTATTTTTTATTTTTCCTGCTGCTGATTGTTAAAAACCATGACTATTTGAATGGATGTAGATTTTGCAAGATAGGTACCTGTCAATTAAGAGTTATTTAATTGATTTATCATATGCTTTCAGCTTTCTGAAAATAATAAATTCATAGTTAGCTTAACTTGGAGACAAGCTGGTCGTATATTCCATACAGCTCAGTGATGTGTCTGAGACAAACAGGAGGAGGCAAGCTGACATCAATTACTTACTTTTGTGTTTGGAACGAGGGGCAGCATGCACTTCTGCAGTTACAGTTTTTAGAGACTTGGGTGGTTCTTTAGGACCCCAGTCTTCTTCCCACTCCTTTTTAAATTTCTCTTCCTCTGCTGTTATCCTAGAAGAAACAAATGCAGTTAGACATTCTGAGTACAAAGCCATCAACATCAGTATATATTCATTATCATCATAATTTTTCAGCATATGTTTTTTTCTCTTGAATGTAAAGCATAATAAACTGTTTCTTCCTCATAACTGAATTCCTTTAATTAATCTGTTTAACTTACTAAGCTACAAAGATAATTTGCAAAATACAGTGTAAGATATTCTTATTTAATATTTCGATTTCTAAGGCCTGTTATATAAACACCTGAACAGATACTAAGCCACGAGTGACTCACTACAGTACCTTAAATGAAGTAAAAAAACATCTCTCATTTAGCAATTTTTCATTTTTAGGACTGGAATTACTTACTAGAAAAACTGAAACACTGAGTGACAGAATATCTGTCATACACCTAAATCAGATGTCACAATGGCAAATTATACCTAAAAAATATGTGACTCCTCTCTCTATCTTGAATCTATTTTGATGATTGCTTCCTAAACACATAGTTCTAGGCTGCCATAAAAAGTGACTCTTCCCAAAAAGAAATAAATACTGTTGAAATGGAAACCATATTCAATTCCATATTCTAGGGGAAAAAAAAAGGAAAAAAAAATTTAAAAAGGGGAGAGGGGAATAGATGGGTACAGATAGAGAATGGGGGTGGTGCAGAAAGTGTCACAATTCAGGAAAAGAGCATACAAAACAAGTAAATGACATAGTATGGCACCATGATCAGAGAAAAAAAGTTTCAAACAAAAATTCAGCAGATACCAAGTATGTCACAGCACAAGTGCCGAATAACCTGACAACATGCAGATTCATATATGTTGCCTTACATGATCCAAGATCTATTCTTGGCTATAGCTTGCCTTGAACTGATAATGCGGTGCCAAAATTTACCAGGTCTTAGATATATATGATGCTATTTATATTTGGATGATCTTTTGCATCTCTAAATTAGCTAAAGTAAATTGAAAAAATATTCACATGGAGTCAAAACACTCTTAAATCTGTAGCTGAGCTCACTATTTAAATTTAGAGGCATTGTCAAGGAACAACAGACAGAAGGTTTTTTCATTTAATTTTAGTTTTAAAAAGTTGGTGTTACAATGTAACTTGCAGTACATAGAGTTAGGGACCTCTGCCATTTAGGCACATTGGAATTTTTTTAAGATACCAAAAATTTAGGATACCAAATTTAAGGTACCAAAAAAGGGCACTGTGACTCAATACAAGGAATTCCTACAGAAAGAAATTTTTTAAGAAGGCAAGGCATGATCCTCTCAATTAATACAGAAAAATATTGTATTTTAGCCTGCCACAACTGCTCATTAAATCTCAGCTTTAGATTTCATCTAGGTTCCTCTACTACTGTTCTTCCTCACCCAGGAGATTGACACTGACTTTACAGTTTGGATTGTGATATGGAAAAGCTTAAAAATGCCTGAGCAACACTTAAAAATTCTACAGGGAAGTATAAAGCTGTGCTAGACCTTACACTGAGCAGCCCTCAGGGCATGAAAGCCCTCCCTGAGTGCAGAACACAGAAGACATCCAGCAACCATTATAACAGACAGGCAATCTAGATTTGGAGAACAGAATCAACCTTCACCTGTGATGGCCTGTTTTTATAGCAGCTTTTGGCTATTGCAGGAATTTCTATAATAGGCTACAAATAAAGAACAGGATGTTATCACTCCCTGGGATCAGAAAAGGGAAATGCCTAAGACTTCATTTATGTGCTGCTGCAGAACCCACAGCATGGCTGCCAGAAAATTTTTCTCTTGTGACAGCTGGGGAATTTATTTCTTTATGCACCTTACAAATTCAGAAATCCTTGCTCTTTTTCTATCAGAAAATTTTAGCTACTACAGATACATGAAAAGGGACTTAAATGAATTAAATTAATTAAATCCTTTAATATGTCAAAGGGGCAAAGCCAAAGACTTGAGCATCAATCTTAGCCCTAGAAGGCTGAATCAGATATTATTCTTCAGTTTGCATTTTCATGCAATTTCCCAGCATCATTTAGAAGGAAAGTTAATTACTGTGATAACAACTGGTTAATTTCAATCTACTAAATGTAAAAGAATGCTTAAGTTTAAAATATAGTACTGATCTGTTTCTTAGCAGAACTGCTTTTTTCTCTTAGAATTAAACATAGTGTTTCAGTGACAACAGAGTAAACAAGTTTTAGGACACAGAACTTCCTTAATCTTGTTCTTTATATATTAATAATTCTTTTAAAATAAGTGCTCAACTTGAACTTCACATTGACTTAATTGTTGCCATAAGCCTCATGTTTACAGGTGCTGATTTTCAGATCAGTTTCCTATTCTTTAACTGTGGTGTACTTACTGATATGTACTGGATCCTACATTTAGCTAAAAGGAAATACTACACAATTTTATTTGAAAGCAACAGAGAGAATGTTTTCAGCCAGATCTAATACACAAGGAACCCTTTCCCAGGTGGCACATTGTCTGTACAAGGTTTTTACTCACTGCTCTATTTCTCTGCGATATCTCTCTTCTTCCTCTGCAGCCTTCTGGGAAATCTCCAGCTTTCTTCTATAATAACAGGAATTATGACAACATGATAAAAATAGTATTTTCTGAGTAAGAACCTGAACAAAGTGTGTCAGCATATAGTTAGCAAAAGATAAAGACAGTAAATACATTTGTAGTGGGGGAAAACGCTCTGTTTAAAAGTCATCTTTAAGATACCAAAGGTTTGGTATGGTTTCCTAGAAACCCTGAGGACATTCCTGACCATCTGGAAGGGCATATCATCTACTTAACTCTTTAAGTTGCTACCCCCTTCTGAGGCAAGACTATAGCAAGTTTTTGTATAAAATTTCTAAGTGTCTTGCTAAAAATAACGCATGAGTGAATCAGGACAACAATGAATATCACACTGAATCATTGGGGTATGACAGTCAGGGAGCAGTGACCCTTTACTCAAGATGGCTCTGAAAACCCAGAATATCAAGAGCATCACAGGACAAACATTTTATGAACAGAGACTCTGCAAAAGCAAAACACAGTTAATCAAAGTTGAGAATCTTCTCACTTTTGTGAGAAGCATCACAGAAATAATTATGTGCTCCTGTCTTCCATGCTCTCTCCAAATCTAAGCTAAATTTTTCAGACTGTTGTATAAAACGTTCTCACAATCTCTCTTTCTCTTGCTGCTCTTTGATGATTTTGTTGGTCTCCAGTGCAAGCCGCTTCTGATGCATTAACTCCTGGCGTTCCTGCTCACGCAGATGTGCTTCTCTTTGCCTTTCTTCTTCAGTCATGAACAGCTCCTTGCCCTGCAATCAAAACCACCACCCCAATCAGTTCTGGAAATATCTCACTAATGCAGTTATTCTACGAAATAATTCAAACCTAATTACATAGTAGCACATCTGCCATTTCCTCACATTGCTCTTCCCGAGGAACACACCCTGAAAGATCCTCAAAGACCTGACTGGTTACTCCAAGGAGCTATTCTAGTTTCAGCCTCTCATTTATTTTGTACCAAACACCTCAGATGAGGTTTGCAACTACTGAAGCCAGCAACAACACCACAGGGGTCACGCCAAATACATGCTCAGTGTGTCGCCCAGAAAAAATTCACATTATACTTTTTTTAAATCTCACTGAGCAATGAAATACCAAAGAACAGAACACTGAATTATTCCCAATGTGAAGACAACTACACAGTTACTGTGTTTTAATGGTCTTATGCCTGGCTGCTGCAGAAATGTGTCATCATTCAGGAACCCAAATACAGGGAATGTACATCCCCAAAACACTGTAGCGTTAATGTATTTCAATTGGTTTTGGTCCTGTTTCATTTGCTTTACAATCAAGATACCAGCACTATTTTCTGTTCAAGAAAGATATTTCCATATTGCTATAGGTAGAACACTTTGATAACATTAATCAAATTTTCATTTCTGAAATAAAAATCCATTGTTAATTAAGAAGGTAGGATTTTTCTTGTCTCTAAAGCACAAAGTAGATGTCTTGAACAAAACCAGGCATTGAGAAATGTCTTTGCACCATAGTAGGGAAACTGTTTCCTTATGCTATCTATTTTCCAGTCAAAGATGTCTATTGAGAAGAGGCATACAAGGTGAAGGAGTGAGGAACAGAAGAGTTCCATAGCAACAATTAGCCATTTTAAGGATATCACCCCAGTGATGCATGCTGAGGTAGATCTCATATTTTTACAGTTCTTAACACAACTGGAAGTTGAAACTAAGTCCCTAGGATGTTCAATTCCTGGAGCTTAATCAACTAGCCCAGACTACTTGTTCAAACAATGTCTACAGTGCCTTTGGACAGCTTCATCTTTTGTTACCATAAGAGCAGATCAAATAAACTATTAATTCCTTAATGTAGCTGCATAGTATACATGAGCCCTTAGGAAGTAGCTGAAGTGGCTTATTAAATCTTTTCTTTCCCTATTTAATTCAGTTGCAGGGCAATTAGAAAACACCGTCTTTGATTAGTCTATGGAACTCGATTATCCTCTTGTATACAACTACACACTTTCTATAAGAAGGATTAAAGCAGTAAAAACATTAAAACATTTATTGAAAGTCACACTGAAGTCAGAGGGAAGATTTAAATAATTTCAGCTGGCTTTAGATTAGACCCCAAAGGCTTAGGGTTCTGTTGCACAGAAAAGTGGAAATGAAAAACTGAGCAATTTTCAGTGTGTCAATACACTAATGAGATGAGATAAACAGTTACAAAAGTAACTCATTTGGAATAAGACTAAAGCAAAAGCTATTCAGGATTAAAAATTATTTATCTCCAATCCAATTCACCTTCCATGTTTCAGCAGAAGCAGATATCTATTAGAACAGAGGCTCTCAAACATTAAGACCATTAAAATAATTTCCTTCCTTGTCAAGGGAATGGTTTTGCATTGGCCCGCAATCATGTTTTATTTGAGAATATTTGGTGTGGTATGAAGGAATAACACGCCACTCAAAACTGTCCTGGTTTAACAGAGGTATAGATCTTATACATAGCTTTTGTTTTTATCCATTTATTTTTACCATTTATTTACTTACATAGCAATTTTCTGCTTACAAATGTTTGGCTTTTATAAATATACTACTTACTGCACCGGCTACCACAGAGATAGTCAAAGTACGGCTACTCTTGAGCACTCTGACAGCCTGCAAATTTAAACAGAACAAAAATCAGTGTGAATGAAATGATAAAAGGCCAGTATAATTCTAGCTGCCAAGGCTGGAATTACCAGAACTAAACAGAGTGATAGGTATGCAAATATCCAAAATCCCATGTTCAATACTCAACCCCTTGAGTCAATAGCCCAGTATCAAAACATACTTTTTGTGGACAGGAAAACAGGACAGATGTTTAATAAGCCGACAACTACAAATCCAGGGAATCAAGAAGACTTGACTTTACCTCTTTATGATCCACATTAGAAAAGTCCACTCCATTCACCTCAACAATCTGATCACCAACCTAAATAAATTAATGCAGATTTTAGAACAGATGCTAAGTTAGCACATACATTCAATGAAAACAGAAAGATGTGCTCTCTAACACCCTTCACACAACAGTCATGGGTACTGGCAGAGTGCAAGGGGAACAGACTGGAAACTGGTCAGGCTTGCACATACTCCTACACTAGGATCTGCTATTGCCACTGCTTGGGATCAAATCCTGAGCTTGAAGGAATGTTGGTCTGACCCAGGTCACTCATGTTCTTAAAATTTTAGAAAACTAGTTTTGTTTGAAATATAAACACCAGATGTTTCTTTCCCATGGGGAAAACAACCCCATGAATCCTTGGAGTTGTCAATACAAAACAAGAATTTCTTGTGGTATGTACCTTGGAAGGTGGCAAACTTACCTCTAAGCCCACCTCTGCTGAAAGAGAACCCGGCTTAACATTGCTGATAAAAATGCCTGGTTTTTGTGTTGGACCACTGGAAATACTGGAAATGTAAAAAAACCCCAAATATTAATTGGATAATATTTATAGAATAACATTTATGAGGAATACAGTGTAGTAATTTTAGTTGTTTCCTCATAATTTATTTTTACTTAAAGAATATTCATGGTATTAGCCAATTCTGAAACAAATACCAAAACTTACCAGTACACACACAATGGTTTATCATCCTATTTTTCTATTCTCTACACCACAAAACTGGTTTAAAAGAATAACCTAAAAGAAAAATATTCATATTTTTCTGTATTTTGCCTTACATGCTGAAACTTGTATGTATGCTGACCTACTCTGTCTAAAGGATTGGGACACTAACGATATTTGAAAGTGAGCAAGCATACTATGAAGAATTCCTAATTATTCACTGAACTGCAAGATACTTTATGTATAAAGCATCGTTATTTTGTTAGGATTACTTATTAGGAGCAAGAAGGATGTTTCATCCAGAGGCCAACATCTAACTTAGGAAATTTAAGCTGCCATCTAAGCTGGGCCTAGATACAGAAACTACTTTTGTAGATTATATATTAAACAAATGATACTGAGCCGCCCCTTCAGGTTTGTAAATCATTTTTTAAAAACCTTTCCATCCTCCAAATTACAGGAGAAAAAAATTCCTGATAATTACAACTATATATTTCTAAATAAATAAGAAGTCCTACAATATCCCTTCTACTCCAAAACTTCCATAAGTATTGCAAGGACAGGAGTCCAAGAATCCCAGAATCATATTTCTAAAAAGCCTTGCAATTTCAACATTAATTTTAGGAGCTGGATATAGCTTTGTGATGGTATTTTAGTTCTGAAAGGGATCAGAGAAGACAGAGAGCAAACCTGACAGTGGATAGTTCTGGAATTTGCTATATAACTGAGCAGCACTTTTAAGTATTTAAAAATGTAAAAGCATTTAAAAGATCAAATTCCATGACAAGTTGTACTAAGGCACTTTCAGTCTGCTCTTATTTTTAAATTTTAAGGTTTTTTTCTTCATGACAGAACTTTTAACACAGGTAGTTATGCTTTGCCCAAAAATATGTAACATATGTCACATGTAACCTACTTTTACAGTTTGCCCTCCTGATCCTGCATGGATCTTTATTTTCCTGATATCATATCCAAGAAGGATGGAAATAACTGCCTTGAGTGTCTCATTTAAAAAGCAGTGACATTAAATAAAAACGTGTACCCACCTGCATCCCATGCCTTTTGTACCAATCAAGCTAATGAAGACTTTCTTCTCTTTACTGTCTCTCCCTCCAGAAGAAGCAAGTCCAGCAACACTGCCCTTTTCTTCCTGTAGAGGGATTAAACAATGCTGCAGATGTTAATTCTGTCTTGAATTTGTATCAAGACTACTATAAAATTTCATGTTGCCAGGATGAATCCCAGCCAGCATCAAGATAAGATTCAAGGTCCCATTCAAGGCTCCAAGGACTTATGCTGCTGGAAATGAATGTGAAGTAGAGTCATTTCAGTGGAGCTGCATGGCTGAGGTAAAAGACTGAACTTATCTTTTTGGAGAAGATTACTTAAATAGTCAAATTTTGTCTTCAGAAAAGAATGGAGGAAAAATTAGAGGAAAGTGATATGGAAAAATAATCATTCAGATGTTCCCTGACAAAAGGCCTGGAGAAATACAAGATAAGGCTCACTATTTAAGTAAGTCTTTCTCCCTGAAAGCAAAAGAACAGTAATTGTGGTGTTTCTTTTCACTTCTGCAACCCTTAGAAGTCACTTGCATTCAAAGTCGTAATTCCTCCACTAATATGCCTAAAATAGGCCAAATAATCTGATAAAGATTTAGGCAGTAAAACTGTAGCCTGGAAAGTTAATAAGCTCAAGTAAAATGAAGAAGCAATTTTGTTTATCCTGCCCTTTCCTTACCTAATAGTGCTAGAATAATTTCATATCACAAAAGATATTCCTCACAGAATACTTTCTACAAGATATAGCATTGTAGTAATGCGTACAATAGCTTCTCTGATAAGATCAGAGGACAAAGTGTTTCAAAACCATTACAGATTCCCCAGAAGACATTTAACAAAATACTGATCCCTTACCCCAGACTCTGACACAAACTGATCCACATATTGCCATTTAAGGGGTTCATCTGGTGAACTGAAAGGAAAAAATAATTTTAAATAATGGGACAAAATAAATGTCAATGTATTCCAGAAACTGCTTTGGAATGGAGCTTTCTGTTTTGCATCCACAACTTTCTTGGCATACCATTCACATTTGGTTTATTTTCCAGCAATTTAAAAAGAACATTAAACAAGCTTACAATTATTTGGGCTAGTAAAGATTGAATATAAAATTGATAAAGCCCTCTCAGGTGAAACAATTTTAGGAAACTCAGAGGAAGACTGTAAAATGAAGCATAACCACTCAAACATCTTACACAAATGTCTATGCATAGTGATACATCCTGTCATTAACATTTCTCAAACATTCCACCTAAAGATTCAGCTTTTGAACAAAAACTGGAAGACCAAAAGAATTTAAAATTTTTCTAAACTCTGAAGCCATCACCAAATGCTACATACACAAAGAAGCAGTGGAACTCTCTGTTAAGCTAGGTGCATTGATAATTAAATTTCCAGGAGATATTTGTGACAAATGAGGAAATAGAAATTGGTTCATTTACATAGGCAACTGGTATAAAATCAGATTCATCAAGAAAGACATCTGCCTGTTCATTAAAAAGGATGTGACATTTTAATCAGCATTCACACATTTTAATAATTAAACACAGATTCTTGGGACAGAAGAGGCTGTGTGAAAATGAATAATCTGTTTTCAAATGAAAAACCATTACCTTTTGACAGGTATCATGCCAATATCTGAAAAAGAAAAATATTGTTAAGTTTCTGCAGACCATGAGTAATCCATTAATAGCAATCTTAGGGGATACAGATGATTTTTGGTGTTACTTACGTCTAACTTTTATAGACACAATTTTCTTTGTACGAATGAGGTTTATGACTTCTTCGTGTGTGCATGATGAAATCGAATATCCATTTATGCGCACTATCTCATCCCCAACCTCAAAAATGGAAGACAGAAAAAAAAAAAAAATTGTGAGTTAATAATTTTAGAAGTTTTTAAGATTAAATACAATCTGGCAATTTTGATGCAAAGGTTAGATAATGTTGATTCATGAATACTTTCTGAATTTCAGGTAATGTCAGATCAAACTTACCTGTATTTGTTTTGAATTAATACTAAACACCAAAAGAAAAAATTAATGGACAAATAACAATTTTATAAATACTGTCTACTATACATCAGATTTGTACTCCACAGGTTACCTTAAAAACAAGAGTCTGTGCTTCAATTGAATAATTTTGGAGTTATTTTCTTCTTTTACACTTCAAAAGTTGAAGTTTACTTTTACCATATGTTTTCTGACATACCTTCCTTAATATATTTGTTCAGTGGGAAACTAAACTTAGTCTTATTATCTTGCCTAATTCTGTACTGAGAAAATGAATTATTTTAAAGGGATTTTACCTCTTTGTCTTTGTTTGGGGATCTCGCTAACATTTATCGGCAATGCAACGGCAGCACCCCAAGTACATTATCTGGCAGTATTCAGTTTAATAGCATAGAACAGACAGGATGCTTTCAGCCATTTCTATAAAATTTCAAATCTTATTTATCAAAGTACAATCAAAAAGTTTGTCTTCCTCTAATATAAATTCCAAATCTGATATGCTATGATGACGAGAGAGAATTTTTCAAGTTTTTATGAACTCTGCCCAATGATCCTCTTGCCCAGCTAGGCTGAGAAGGAATCAGTGATGAAGACATTGCCTACTTCATTTAAGGTCGTGCCTCATTATCTGCTCAAGATTACACTGAAAAATATCAGGTCCTGGCTAGAGCACCATAAGCAAAGACTTTCACTTGACGTGAACCACATGATGTGGCTGTATGAAATTTAGAGCACGACTTCTTCCATTATCATTGCAGATCAATCCACTGCACAGTAAAATATACAAACGATTACTATGAAACTACCTTAACAAACCATCAACAGTATCATCTTATACCTCCGATCTCCACATGGACAAAGCCAAATGCTTTGGGTCCTTTCCACTAGCATTTCCTCTGAACTACTGTGGATATTTGTTATGTAAAACATACTTGATGAGACTTTTCTCATTAACATCAACAGCATGGGATTCTATTCTCAGTCAATGAAACTTTGGGTGCCTCCTCACAAATGTATCTGGCAGCATTATACCTAGTTAATAATTGCCTAAAATGTTTCATTTAAAGACTCAAGTGTCAAGCTCCCAAATTTCACTTTAGGCTTAAGTGTTCCATGCTGGTATTTGCATTAGGCAGATTTCAAGTTTCAGCAAAGCTAAAGCAACTGCATTTTTATTCAACAAAATTTGGGTGGAATGCATTCTCAAGCTCGTTTAGCAAAAAAAAAAATCTACAATTACTTTATGAGAGGCTCCGTGCTTTCATTTTATATGAGAGGACTGAGTGGAATTGGAAGTAGAAATTCCTCAATATAGCCTGTGTTCTAGAGACTTTAACAGGCACAGGGACAGGATATTGGGTGACAGGACATCAGGCATGCTGTCACCTTCTGCCTTTTATCATATTGTAATAATGACTTGAATCTTCCTACTGTGATCTGGTGAATTGAAAAAAAAAAAGCACAAAAAAAAACAACAACAACCAAAAAAAAAAAAAAAAAATCAATGTATCTTCTTTATTTCTTTCACAAGCTTTTCTAATTATTCTGGGAAGTGTACCATGCTCTGCAACACTACACAAAACATTAACATGTCCACTATATCAGCACTGCTCATGGTCACACTTTCCACTGAAGCTGAGGATTTTTGTCTGACACAACACACCATCCGAAGGCTACAAAAGTGAAGAAAACTGTCCTGCAAAACGGAACACACTCGCAAGAGGCAAAACATGACTGTGTTCCCTAGCCCTGACGAGTGGGACATCCACTCCCTCAGCTGGGCATCCAAAAAGTCTCATCCAGAGCCTGCACTCCCAAGATCTTGACAAATTTTAAAAAAAATATTCAATAACAGCAGAAATAGGTCAGTAATGAAGGCTTTTGAACATACAACATGTGGTAAAAACACAGAATCAGACAAGAAGAGCAGATGAGGTCTGCAGTTTATAGTTACATCCCTGATACCTCTTGCTGTCACTCACTTAAGCAACTTGTTCCTAACATTTGAACCCACATCCATCACCCTATCCATTTTCTGTTGATTTTACAATGTGGAGAAGGGGGAGGGTGGGCTTTTTGTTTGGTTTTCTTTTAGTTCAAGAACCCCCCTTTACTCACCTTTTCCACATCATGCAGACTGTAACAGAGTATGAAGCCTGGGTTTGCACAAACCTGACTCTTTCAAATAGTAACCTATTATTGTTATTGACTCTTATTGCCATTGAACTATTATTGACTGCAATGCCTTAACACACAGAAGTACCCCAGTTTTAGGGCTGCAAATGACAGTGCCATCCTGGGGCTTCTGTACCAGCAGAACTCACATTGTTCTGAGGATGTCAGCATTCACTGAGTGAAATCTGTTCTCATCTCCCCAAGAGGCACTTGAAAAATTATAAATTCGCATGAGCATATTTTATTTTTCCCTCCCGTATGGAAGGAGCGTTTCCCATACAGATACTTTTAACACTCTCCTTCACTAGACTGTCATCTTATTTCTGAAACTCAACACTCTTCACTCAACCTAATGACATTTGTATTGCTGACAGACAATGACTGAGGCTGCTTTACCAATAACACAATCTAGGCTGAACTACAGGAGATGTATAGGCCTACAGAAAACTGCTTCTCTTCAGGATACTTAAACAGCTTTTCCTGAACAATGGTATCTAATACTGGGAAAATTAATAGCTGTTTTCATGTATTTTGTTACTTTTGTACAGGTATTGCTGTATACCAAGCTAATGAATCAGAGCTGTAGAGATAAAAGTCTGCAGGACTGAGCAGAGTAGAACAGTAACAATTATTTTGGTATTATATCACAGTTTACGCTTTCCCTATCACACAGAAGGATGACAGACCTTTTAGAAAAAAGATGCAAACCTAACTTTTCTCAAGTAAAATGCCTATTATTTCTAACTTTTAACATGAGAAATATAATATTTAGTGCTTCTAGGAAATTGAAGGGCTTCATATAATAACATCAAAAGTTTCAAATTTCCCATTTTGTATACTGCTTCCACTTTCATCATTCACACCAATCTCTTTATATTCAGCAGAATCCTCACACACAAGTATCAAAAANGAAAAAAGGCGGGGGGGGGGGGGGGGGGGGGGGAGAGATGAAGTCCATTTCTTAATGGAAGAACAAAACACTCATGCCTTTTAGAGAAACTAGTCAAAAAAGGGTCAAAATTACAAGTGCCACAGAGAACCTTCATTATTATTTGGTCATTTTAATGTAACTTGGAAAGTACCTCAAGAAGAAAACATGTAATTTGAACTGGAAGTTTTAAAAGCAGCAGGATGTAAAACTGACGGTATAATAGCAAATCATTATACCGTTCTCAGACCACATTTTTGGGATGAAAATGTGTAGAGATTTTGTTAAATAAATGAGGTGGGTGAAATTTCAGAAGCAGTTGGCTTCACTGTGAGACAGCAATTTAGAACAATGGGCTGCCTGTCAGGTCTTTTTATTCAGTGAGGTTCAGAAAGTGCCTAGTGCCACCTATTATTCAGGCACTTTAGGCTGAGCTTTAACACCACATATCAAAAACCAGAAGCCAGGCAGTCACAGGAGCTGCGAAGCACCATCTGCCCATATGAATTCATATAATCTAACCCTAACAAATTCAGAGTTAGTCTCAAGCATTCTTCCCCCTTATTGTCCCTACTTTGTCTCCTAAACCCTAACAATGTTCTGAGTTGCAATAGAGTTTGTACACTCCAGCCCAAAGATCCTTTACAATCCCCCCTCACTGACACCAACATGTCCTACGATGACCTAGGTCACAGAAAGCCATGGGGCCTTTTTGTGTACAGAGAAAGCAGGAAAACTGACATCCTAACAAGAGCACAACAGCTGAACATCACTCCTTATCCAGTGATCGTGTCAAAATGTTAGCCTGAAACAAGCAGAGAAGCAGAGATGCAACACAGCATGAACACCAAGGTATTAGAATGGCAATTTCAAGCAGTGGCTAGCAAGTCCTTTATTGATCAGCATCATTAGTGCCTTCCAACATTTTCCAGATGTTTACAAAAGCTATATAAGTGACTGGTCTCGATCTTTTTCTCAAGTTTCTAGCAACTGAGGAAGGAAGCAGATGGAATCTCTCCTACTGAGCTCACCACAACCCAGGAACAACTGCCTTGTCTACACTTCCCATTCTTGCTGCGTAATGTAGAAGAAGAGGCACATGAACTCATGTAGTGCAAACTGAGAGGATGCATCAATGTCCTTTTCTGCAGTTGCCCATTGGCAAATCCCATGCTTAAATTAGGCTGACAACACACAGAGCACAAGGTTTGTACTGAGCTATAATACCCTCTCAGTTCTAACTACACACAGAACTTGTGGTTTTGTTCCAAGGAGTCTCTAAAGCATCTAAAGCAAAGTTTCTAAAGCATGTCATGCATGCCAGTCATGCACCTGTGCAGAGCAGGCTGACAGAAGATGGAACTAATTCAAAGGTGATTCTGAATGGGACATATGGGTATGAATGCACAAACAGAAGGGCATGCACATGCATGCAAACAGAACGAGGAACAGTTTAAATTTTAGAAAGCTTTCAGCATGAGGGACACAAACACAGAAACCTAACTTCAACTGCCTTGTAGACAGTTATTTATTTATTTTTTTTTTTCATCTAAGAGATTTGTGAGGTAATACTGAAGCATATCTACAAAACATACTAGTTTAATTAAACACTGGAATGAATCATGATAGTCTAATATATTTCAGACTAGTGTTAAACATAATACTTTCAGATAATATTCAGACTTGACAAATTAAAAGTAGCCAGGCATATTAGCCTTTCCAGACCTTTAATACACTTTATCAGATCCAAAGTCTGATAAAAAGATAGAGACATTTGGCACAGCAATTTCTCACTTCTCTCTTCACTAAGCAATTCAAAAAGAAACCAAACACCCAAAACTTCATTAATGCAAATTGCATAAGTATTGCAGTGCTTTTACACATAATTATTTTTGTTACCCTTATTGGCAAGTTCATGTATCCAACATTCAATCATAGAAAGTGCAATTCTATGCAGTACAGAGGACCTTGGAAATAGCAAAAAATATGTTCTTTTATTGCCTAAACTGAAAACCCCACAATTTATACATAAAGTTCAAGTTAACACTTCATCACACAAATTATATCTATGTAAGATGGAATTAACACATTTAATATTTATATGATCTGTTCATTTAATCAGAACTTGGCAACTTAAAGCACTCTTCCACAGTCTAGAGATCTTTCTTTCCCTCTATTTACATATAACTATTGCTACTCATGAAGTAGAAACATACCAGAAAACCTTTAACCTTCAAAAATTATCATATCCCAAACAAGAAAAAAAAAGTTTACATATCATTAAAACCAGCAAAATTAACATTTTTAATGACTTGATTCACCACTAGTGTATTGATATTTACCATGGCATTGCTTTACCTCTCTCAGGAATTCTATTAGAAGAGACAAAGAGCGTCTCAGCAAAAGCAATTTCTAAATGTTAAAGAACTACCCTTAGCACCTAAAATGAACAGAATTTTCTTACCTGAAGTCCAGCATTATCTGCCTGTCCTCCTTTAACTAACTGGGAGATGAAGAGGCCGCAGCTGAATTCCACTCCACCTCTTACACTTAATCCAAGCCCTTCAGGATTCAATCGATCCAATCTCACCTCTTTCAGCTTTCTGCAAAAATGGAAAACACTTGAGTGTTCAGCTGCATAACACCTTGTCTCAATAATGTTTCATATGAAAGTTAGACATTATTTTACTCTTATATAATTTATGCATAAAAAAAAAAAAGCAAGTTCACTGACATTTGGATGGATGTGTGTTAACTAAAACCATCAAGTTTATTCATCTTGAAAAGATATTCGCAATTGCTGAAACTGCTTGAAAGCATTGGCTGGGAAACTTCAAATTGGCGAACAAAAACCACAATATGAGGGTTAGAGCGATGAGATTTTTTTATTATTAAATTCAGAAAAAATGAGAAAATACTGGTTTTTGGCTCCTTTACTGTGCTTTTACTAGATTAAACTACTTGGCAAACAATTTAAGTACAGTACAGGTTGCTGTACTTCCAGCAAATATAGCAAAAGTAAAATGACTATGCCCAACTCGACACAGATGAACAATATTTTACTCTGAATTTACCTCAAAACTCAGTATTTCCTATTTTTATTTAAGTTAGCTGCATTTTTTGTTGTTCTTCTGCATTGTCTTACCGTGATCGTTTGGGTGTAAGCTGATCATATTCCACCTGGTGTTTTAATGGGATGAGTGGGCGGATAGCATCGAACAGAGACAACCTGCTTGGTTCGTTAATCACTAGTTTTAGGTCGCCCACAAGCACTGGGAGATTCATAGACCTGCAAAAACACAGTGACAAAACAGACACAGGTAAACAACACCAACAAAAAGCTTCATTTTATAAGTTGTTGCGCACATGGCTTCAATATTTGCATGTCCTTTCAAGCTACCAAAAGAGATATTTATGCAGATAGTGGTTTGACAAAAGCAAAATAGCCCCTGAGAAAGCAATCATTCTGTAAATAAAGGATACTTGCTTCAAAACATCTGAAGTCTTCTATACATTCACTTGATCTTTTACAGACAGGCACATCACGTTTATAGATGACATCTCCAATTTCATTCTCAGAGTACCCACAAGATTTATGGAACTGTGTGAAAAACAACTTTTCAGATCAGACATACCTGCCTGATGGATTTGTGTTTCCTTACTAGTTAGGGATCCTTGTAAGTAAATCTAGGCTACAAGCTCCTTCCTCTCCTGAACTTAGAGGACCGAAAAATTGTTTCAATCCAGGAAAAAAACCCACAATATTCAGCAGCTAAAGACTTTGTTAAAGTTCCAATTTTTGTTCAAAATCAAATTTGAAGGGTGATTAACTAATCCACAAAACCTACAGAAGTTAAACTGTCGTGAACACCTCTTTCATGAGAGCTAAGCAAAGTGGTCTCCTTGAAATTGTCAGCACTAAGATGGTTATGGTCTGCAAAATATACTTTGTTGTACAGCTGCAGGAGTGGAGGAATAGTTGAGGTTCATTGGAGCTATTCCTCTAAAATACTCAGTTAAAATTTTTCTGTATTATTTGCTTTCTCTTTAAATTTACATTTCCTGGGATGCAATATTTCTGAGGTATGGGCATTGAAAATACAGATCAGGACTACCTATATGGGATTAGAGGTCAAATACTTTTGGAAATACTATTCACAGTGAAGCAGAAATTAAGTGCTCATTCCAACAGCAATTGAACATATTTTTGCCCTGGGGAATTTCATAATGTATTCCCAGGAAGTGATACATCATCATTGTGTGTTCACAGAGATAGTGACAATTTTGCCCAAGACATTGCAATTGTGGAAATTGAAGAAAAGTTGTTGTATGTATTGTTAATTTTGTAACTGCAAGAAGATTTTAAATAATTCAGATATGCTGAACCAACTGGCTTTCCAAACAACAGTCTTTATGAAAGGAAAAGCAATTAGACAGACCTGAGTGAAACTGAATCAGATATGCAGCTGAATATCCCCATAACTACAAACATCAGATGGAAAGTCTATATTTCACTCAGCTGAGAAGTTTTTAATTACAATATGAATGGAAACAATGTCTATGAGAGCCACTTGTCTATTATCAGTGGAAAATATATTCTCATCTTCTCCGAAAAACAATGGATCATGGGCTGATGTCATTTGCAACGAAACAAGTCTGAGGCAACTGTGGTTTAAATCAGTTTGGCAAAAGGGTTGGTAATAGGCCTATCACCTTTCCAATTTTTACCATTGTGGTATAATAAGCCAGAGTCATTAAACATGCCAAACAGATTCCAAGAATAAATTTTTCCAGCTTTGTGAAGAACAGTTGCAAATTTTTTATCTGAAAAGTTAGCAAAAAATGTTTGAAAAGTGAGGTCAGTAAAAACTTTGGATCAAATAAATGAGCTCTATTTGGAAATATGAATGAATTTTATTAATGCTCTCTTCCTGTTTTCTAAGAACAGTTTTCCATACAGGAGTCTCCCCCCACACACCCCCAAATATGAATCCACCAAACTCTTTTAAAAAACTGCCCAGTGATAAAATCAAAGTAACTTTATAAGTGACTACAGACATGCTCATTCTTTGCCTGCAGGCTATGCTGTGAAACCACAAGATTTCATTAAACAGGATTAAAATCCTCTTATTTCAATTACTTTTCTAGTAGCACATAGAAAGACTATTTAAAATTGTGAATATTAATTCTTCACATTTAAAAACATTAGTAAAATTCTACACCAACATATATAAAGCTAGATCTTACTGGTGGTACATCCGCAGCACGTCATAAAGGTAATCCTTCTCCGCTTCATTGTCAATTAATAGATTGACCTGAAAACCCAAATGCATTATCATTAATTTCTGACTTAATAGCCACAAATGCTGAACATGAGAGACTTTCACAGATTCTTAAGCCATAGAGCAAAAGTTTCGTCAAAGAAAAAGAATTTTTTTTAAGATAAACATTTTTGCAACAGACCGTTACCTCACAGTGTCACACTTACAATGAGACTTTCTAAAATTAGTATGACAATTAGACAAGGCAGTGAATCCTGATATCTTCTGTATTCTATATTTCCCCTCAGCAGTGGTATTATTACAGTAACATCGTATTTGTCTTACCTGATAATCACTGTACTGTTGAATAAATGTCTTCAGAAACCTTTTTGGCCACTCATTAATGTAGCACATGCTGTCACAAATAAAGCCACCGCACTGAGATATAATCTCTGTCCTGTCGTCCAAACCACTGATTTCAGGAGCTCACTTATAGCATTATGCAAACTGCTACTCCTCTGCTCCTCTTTACTCCAACTCTTAACTGATACAACTTGCTAGTTATTCTTTCCTCCCCCACTAATAGTACCTCTACTTAAACCAGTGTCATATTACTATGCCCGCTATTGGATAATTACAGTAAATTAAAGCAAAAGAAAACCGAATCCAAATTCTTACATGAGGAGTTCAATTTATATTCAGTGATAGTAAGACCCCCCACTAATCTTACTTGTAGTGAGAGGTCACATCACATCAGTTTTACATCTGGACAAGTCTGATGTTTAGGAAAACAATTTACATCTGACCTAAAGGGTAATATTACTGTGACGTGAAGACTGAGAGGCAATTTACATACTTAAAGAAAGGCCCTCTCTTTCCAGGTTTGCAACAGTTTGTATTATGTTCTAAATTAAATACATGCTCCATATTCCTTTTGTCCCACTTGGCTCTCTAAAGCCAGAAAGACTTCACATACCAGTGGTTTTCTATTACTTGTGCCTTCTGGCTCTCTAAAGCCAGCAAGACTTCGCATTCAGGTGGTTTTCTGTTACTTGTGTCCTCTGGAAAAAGACACTTTGAAAACACCTAAAGGCCAGAAAGCTACATGCAGGTCAAGACTGCTTTACAGTTATACCAGTGAATACCATTTATTCACAGTGAATTTCAAAACACATAGAATAAAGTCTGTCTTAAAAGGAAATAAAATGCTTTCAATCAAAACTTCAGCAATACTGTGCACAGACTCTAGTCCCGGCTAATTGAAAAGGTAAAACTCAAGGCCAAACTAATTCCAGCATCCATTTTTCACTTCCCTAACAGGTAAACTACAGAGCTCTATCCCCAATGCTACCTAAGATACTGTATGAGCAGTGTTCCACAAAGAACATTAAATGTTTAAGTGTATCAACCCTACACAGCAAAGGGCAAAGCCATGATCACTCTTTTTCCTGACAGGGAAAGCAAAAATTAACAACATTCCATTTTTCTCCTGATATGCTTGCTGGTGGATACATCCTCATTTCCTCTCAGAAAATGGAAGGCCACATCTAAATTCTTTCTTCTGACACAATATTGAGTCTTTCTGTTTGACTCCTGCACTTCTCTTCATACACCAGCAACTTCCTTCTTTTCTGACAAAACCCAATACCCATTTCTAATATACCCAGTGATTTCTAATATATGCAGAATGCTACAACTGGGTTAATCATCCTGGGCCACTCCTACTAATGGGTCATTCTCCTGCTGCTGCCTTCTATTCCATTAATTATCACTGCATCATAGCCACCTGCATCTCATGCCATTTTCCTAATTCTTTAACTCCTTGGGGTAAAGTCTTACTGTAGACATATGATTTACCTGGACTTACCATCAGCTTCCAAAGCTGACTCTAATTTCATAAATCCTAAATTATTATCCCCCAACTATCTTAAAAAAAAAAAATCAGCAGTGACATGGTATAACTTGGATCACAGAAGTATTATAGTATCTATTTCTCAAGAAAATTACTGCAGAGTCATGGGATAGATGATTTCACACCTTTTAAACCAAGGATATTTAAGAAAAACCATCTGGACATGGTCCTGGACAATCAGCTCTTGGCAGCCCTGGGCATGGGGGTTTGGGGCAGACAACCTCCAGGTGTCCCTTCCACCCTCAAACCCTTCTGTAATTATTTAAAGAGTCTTCCTAGTAGTTGTATCATTGATAACCCTCGAATACAAAAAGTTGCTTATGCTCTATTTCTCACTACATACATTGCACTGTTTTTCATAGAAATTGATAAAAAGTCATCACACAATCTGCACCTGCATACATAATGAAGTCTGTCAAGAAGTCTACCTAAGTTTATTCAGTGGTATAGAAGCTGCGGGGAGGAAAAAGCACTTTTTTCGTGTGGAAAAAGTTCAGATGACAATAATGGGATATGTTAGCACTATCCCAATCTGCCAGATTTCAAAGAAGTGTATGAAGTTCTGCTTAAGCCACACAGATTTTGGAAAACTATTGAAGGAAAGGGAAAAACTGGTCAGTATGTTTGCATATATAACATATTTTACATTGCTGCTTAGTTGATAGGGAAAATGATTAAAATTGCTAAGAAAAAAGAAACCAAGGAAAAAAGAAAAGAAAAAAATGGCCCCATTCACTGAGAAAATTTAGATCTTGTACTGAGCATCTTCACTGGTATGTCACAGAAGTAAGCATCCAGGATGTCACAGAGGTCACTAGAAACAGGATGATACAAAATTAAAAAAGACATATTTCAATGCCTTCTAACTCGGATAAAGCTGTCACTGATATCTGTATCCCAGCTGTTTACAGCAACACTGACAATATATCTCACGTTATCGGGGTGGGGCTTGAATGATTTATGAATTATAGCAGCATTAAAGGGAAAAGGTTTAAAGTTCAAGACAGTAACCACCCACCTAGAAACCAGAGTCTTTACAGAAATGTTGCACAACCCACTGTTGCGTTATACAGTAATAGGGAGCAAGGCAGAAACAATAGGCTAGATGGCTACAGTCATCATTATGGAATATCCAGGTCCTTAATGTTTTTGAATTCCAATTTGACATAGGGAGGTTTTTTTTTACTTTTTGCAGTCCCTGTAATTCATCCTAACAATCCTTTAGTTAATGTGTTTATTACCAGGTGGTAGATAACTTCTATAAAACATTGCATTACATTGTGGAAATTGTGTGTCCTAGCTGATATAAAGAACAAAACAATAACAACAACAACAACAAACCACCACAAAAACCCAAAAAACAGAAAAAACCCAAATCAATCACAACTTCATTCACAAAACACTACAGAAAACCTTAATCTGAGAGAGTCCTAAATGGCTTGGGAAAAACATCTTTTACACATGTAAACTATCTTCCTCCTCCTTTCCTTAATTAGAGCTTTTTAAGCGTTCTTCGCTCAAGCAATTTTGCGCTCTGCCGAGCACTTATTTATCCGGATAAATAACAAAACGACAAAATGCCAGGCAGCCCCAGCCGCTTCACGTATCAAGGGCGTTTGCACATGAGCGCACAACTGCGCCGAAGAATGTTAAGGTGGAACCAGAGCGGGCCGAGCCCCGCGGGGTGCGCGCAGGGCTGAGCGGGCACTGCTAACGCCTGGACTTCAGCACCTGCCCCGAGCAGCACTGGCTCCAACGGGGCATTTAACAAAAAAA
>WBNO01018293.1:90688-104420 GCA_013400575.1 Peucedramus taeniatus
GGGCGAGGCCGCGCCCCGGGACGGTGGGAGGCGCGCCCGCCACCGCCTCCCGCATCCCCGACATGGCAGGGCACGAGCAGCCGGGCACTGCTACCCGCCCTGCGAACGCCTGGGCTTGCGGCCGAAACGGCCGAGAAAGTAAAAGGAAAATAAACATTCATCCATACACGGCCCCCTGCCCCGCGGTGTGCTACCTGGGCTGACTTTTACAACTGGTTCTCCTCGAACGTCACTCAGCCGCCATACCGATTCCTCTCCTGTATTTGTAGGCATGCATGCATGTCAGTAACATTAATAGTTAAGGAAAGCAGGAAGATGTGAGCTTTAAAGAATACTAACACCTGGGTTTAAAAGAAAACAACCAAACAACAAAAAATCTAAGCCCAAACAGGAAAAAAAAAAAGCTTCAATAAATTGTTGTACTGCAAATAATTTCAACTTCTTTATTTTTAAGTAAACAGAGTGAAGCTAATGCATCATTGTCTAAATCAGACTTCCCCCAGCCTTTCCCACTTACTCAATGCTGTTGCTAACAAATAGAGCCTCTAACGTGGCTGCTGTGAGTAACTGCAGAACAATCAAGCTCGGAGCACCTGAAAAGGAACCTATTTCGGATTAATCTCTTTCATACTATTTTGTCTTGAGCTGGTTCTTCTCTCCCTTCCATGGTTCAAGATCATAGATTTCCTCTATCAGGAGGGTAGCAAATGGAGGACACCTGCTCACCCAAGTCTCTTGGTCTCCACGCAGAATCACCTTTAACCACATAACTCCAGAGAGAACAGGGTTTAACTTAAGGACAGGTAACTTACCTCTCCTCCTTCCAACCGAGTAGAAACTTGTATGCATACATATAAAAGCGTGATTAAAAAAAAATTAAATCCATACGGCTATAAAACCCCCTGTGTTCTATTTTATTATTTGTGTGTGATAACTTTTGTAAGCTATACTGGCTCCTTAGAAACTGCTCTTAGCCATTTCAGATGGTTTTGCTGTATTGGAACATTTCAGCTGTATGTGCACTATCCATTTCTCATACCAGGTGTCAGGAATATGAGATGAGTGCCTATTAAGCCTGTATACAAATAAATAGAGTTGTTTTCAGAAAACAATTTTCTCTTGAAATTGCAACTGTTAATACATAAATCCCTTTTACCTAAGTTCCAGTACCACACAATACCAAAAAGTTATTCTCTCCACACAGATATAGAATTAAACACACAGATACAGAATTTCTGCCATGCACATGCAAAACAAAACTATCTTGTATTTGAAAAGAGAAAGAAGGAGACACAAAAAATTTAAAGCATGCATTGGAACCCATGCATGTCACCTTTAAATTTTTATATAGTCTACAACAATCACTGCTTATCTATCAATCTATCAATCGATTATCTATCAATCTAGAAGTCTTTACAGGAATAGATTTTATACAAGTTCAAAGTTATGTACATTTGAAAGAAAGTAACTGGTTTTGGTAACACAGATAAACTCCCCAGGAGTCAGAAACTCCTCCATGTAGTAAACAATTGAGGAACTAACTTCACTTGGTGATGTGAAAACTGCTCCAAATCATCATGTAAAGGACACAGTGCAGGAAGGATGACAAACTTGGTGGGCTGTTATTCTGCTGTTGCATGAATTCCTGTGCTCTACTGTGCGTAAATACAAAGCAAACAAATCCATGAAGCTAACTCATGCTCCAAAACTAGAAGTTGGAAAATCAGTAAATTTTTGAGATGGTTCTGAAGTTTTCATTGCTTCAAATGTGACTGTTTAGTATTTTTAGATAATGAAATCTTTCCCAGGAAGAAGTCAAATTGCATCTGAATTGGTTCCAAATTAGCTTCAATCCCTGTTTGGTACTTGTGGCATAAAGGGAAAATGAACAAAGTCAGCAGCTCATTTAGTAGGCAAAGAAATACATTAAAGTGTGTGTTGTGCAACCTGATCCCTGTTGCTTTTATCTTTCTCTATTTCCATTAATATAACTTGGATCAGTGAAAGTGCACCAAAGCCGTGCACATGCTGCACTCAGAGCAGCACTCATAGGCTGAGGCTAGCACATAGCTCTAAAAATTTTTTTGGGGTTATTTGGAAAAGGCTGTGTCAACGTTAAAGGATATCTTTTATTACTCACATTATTTTCTCTCAGGCACGTTCTCTCTCCAACACTTACAGGAGGGAACAGAATTCTCAGTGAAAACATCACTAGCTTTCTATCATTTCATTAGAAATGAAACACAAGAAACTCAATCCACAGGGACAAATTACAAAGGCAGAAAAGAGATCTTTTTAATGACTTACTGTTAACAGACTTCCCAAAGCAGTCAGAAAAGGCCCCTTTTTGTCTGAGACAGTTTCTCACCTGGTATGGGCAGCTTCTAAAGCTTCTGACATAAGATATGCAAACCTGAAGAATGATGAGGAGAGAGACAGCAGCAGATGGGAAAGGGAAAATAACAGGAAAGGTAACAATGATAGAAGGAGAGAAAAGGGAAGAAACATAATGGAGGAAAGCAAATTTAATCATAAAGGATGAAAAAAAAAAAAGAAAGAAAAAAGAAGACGAATCAACATGGAAAAGGCTTCACAGAGAGTTCCAGAGGGCAAATTTATAGTTTAAAAAAAAAAAAGTTATCAGAAGCTATGGAAACCATCCATACACGTTAGCTGCGTGCTGCATTCAGTGTATGTCTCACTTATGCCTGTCGTTATTCAAGTCCGGAGAGCTGTTTCAGTGGGGCCACTGCTCCGTGTTGAACACGGACAAGATTTGCTAGTCCCGGCAGGAGCGGGCGGCTCCCGGCCGCGCTCGGTCCGTGCTCATCCGCAGAAGCTGCGGGAGCAGCCCCGGCGCCGCTGGCCCCGGAGTGGGTGCTTTGAGCGGCGGTCCCGGCTGCAGCTGCCGAGACAGCGGCTCATGAACCATCTCCCAAAACCGCAGAGGGCGGACAAATGGAAATTAATGTGTGGAGGCGGCGAGGTCAGCGCCTGGCATGGCCAGGGACGGAGAAGCGATAGCGAAGCAGCGGCCGGGACCCCGCTGCCGGGCGAGAGGCGGTGTGCGGGGTGCGTGCATGGGCAGGGCCAGGCTGGGGGGCGGGCGGCAGATAAACCCCTCGGCCGCCCCGCCCGGAGGGCCGGGATGAGCTCGGGGCGCAGGTAGCGGCCGCAGCTCCGCGGGAACCCGCTGCCGCCCGTATGGAGACCCGGCTCCTCCTCGGGACGCTGCTGTGTGCCTGGCTGCCCTCGGGTGAGTGTCCCGCTGTCCGGGGAACGGCGTGGGGTGGGAGGGCGGACGGGGCAGTCCTGGCCATCACTCACCTGCCGCCCTTGTCTTCCAGCCCTGTCTCCGTGGGGTGCCCGGGCGCAGCTCCCGGCCGACGGGGACCTGTCGCTCCCCAGGTAAGGGCTGGCCGGGGTACAGCGGGGTCTTTCTGGGCTGGGTGGGTGACTGCGCTGCCCGGGCCGAGCCACCCCTGCTCTTTTTTCTCTCCTCAGCCGAGGCAGCACCGCGGGAGCCCGGATCGGGGGCGGCTTCGCCGCTGCTGTGCAGGTGAGGATGCGGGCCTGGCCGAGGAGCGGCGGGCGGGCACCGCGGGGCCGGGCACCACGCACCTCACTGGGGACACCGGGCCGCTGGCATGCGCACCTTCCCGTCGGGCAGGCCCCCGAAAGAGACCGTCCACCACATTGCATCCAGGGCTCTTGGGGCTGATGAGTTCAGTGGTGCAGCCTTCCAGCGCCGCTGCCCGGGGCGACCCCTTGGAGGGGGCTGGCGGTGCGGGACAGAGGGCTCTGGTTGTCATTAAGATAATGTGCTCCTCAATAATATATCTATACTATATCACTGCTGTGATACCATCCGTATTTTGGGTGGCTGTTCTACCCTTGATAATTCTTCAGGACTTGCCCTCGAATGTGTATTTTATCCCTGCCATGAAGACTGTCAATCCTGAATGAAAGTTTAGTGCTAAAACAGCGAGAAAAGATTGTATGATTTTATCTAGATCTTTAGCTTGGTCAAGAAGTTGTGTTGTACAAAGCATCTTTGCTCAAGGAAAAGCTGAGGTCTGGTCTGGCTCATCAGTAACAATTGCTTTGTGGGAGCCTTTTTGCTTCTCGGTGGAGGTAAACGAGCTGGCAGTATCGACTCACTAAAGCTCAGCACTCAGGTTTTTGGATGTGGTTTATCTTGGCAACTTGACTGTGTTACTCGTGGCACGTTGTTGAAATGTAATTAGGATGTGTGGCTCCCACTCCCTTGTTAGAGGGTGGGAAAAGGATTGTTTTGTAGTTCTTATTCATGGCTCCTTAGAGGGAGTCACCTTTCTGCTTCCTCCCTGCTCTTTCTGGGAAAAGCTCAGCAAAGGAAAAATGTCCCATAGCTGCGAACAGGTAACCAAATCAACCACCAGTAATAGTGACTGTTCCCGGATTTAGGTTGTCCCACCAAGAATTCAAGATATAGTAATAAATTTTTTGTTTCTTTCTGGGCTAGCCTACTGAGCAGAAATCTTCAGTAAGAAGTATGTTTAGGATGAAGGAAGAAGAAAAAAATATTGGTGTCTTGAGTAGAGTGTATTATTTACTTTACGACGGAGTTTTTTGTGAACTTTATAGTAAGCCAATACAAAGCAATGATCTTAATAAAAATGGTAATTTTACTGACAGGCTGAAGACACTTTTAGGTGCCCTGTTTCTAGCTGCTGATTTCTTGTTCTTTCTGAAAGGAGTCTGGAATGGCAGTTTATAACACTTCACCTACAGCAATGTCCTTGTCTTGGAACAGGAGAATTCACAGTATGAAATGTGGACCACCCAGTAAGTTATTTATGTTTCTACATAAAGTGACTTCTCTTGTCCCTTCTTTTCTGCATTGTTTAATTATTCTTAAGAAGAAAAAAAAAATCTAAAATAGCTAATACAGGCCTTAATGATATTGAAGCTCTACCTTGTTTGGTCCCAAAGGTACCCAGAAGTATGGAAATTTGTCATGGAGTTTTACCTAGCTTTAAGTTTACACCCAGTTCTGGTTTGATAATTTGGAAGACTGTTCCTAACTGCAGGTTTTGTAATAAAGAGATTGTTCAGAAAGGAAGTCTTCTCTTATAGTGGTACACCTTAAAATGTGGATTGATGTTTGGACACCAGTAAATTGCACGTCCTGTGCCTTTTTTGTGCTTGAAGATTGTTTGTTTGTTTTTGCTGAGATAACCTGCAGATGCTTTTTGTGTGTACCATCTATGGGGTAGTAGGATAAGGTCCCTTTGGCCACCAGCTTGCAGTGGTGGGCATTTGCTTGAGGAATGTACATCTTTGGTTTTTTGATTCGTTTTATTTTCAGAAGTGAAGTGGATAGGCTTAAAATGTCTTTGCTGAAGGGTAAAGATTTTCTGTGTTAACTCTGAGAAGGGTCTGTGTCATGCTTGTCCTTTATAAAGGAGAAGAATAAGGCAAAATAACTCAGAGTAATTCTAGTTAGTGATGCAAACCCTCTAGTTTCTCTTCAGTCAGCCTGATTGCATTGGATGTGGGACCTGCCTTATAGTGAATAGTCTCAATTTGCATTCCAGAGTTTTTCAGTACACACTGTTTTCAGAAGCTTTTGGGAAGTGTGTAGCTGAACGTGGAGGAATGATACAAGAGTTTAGGGAACCATAATATTGCTCAAATAAAAATTATTACCTGTGAATATCTTTCCAGTATATGAAAGAAATCATAGATATTGTATGATAAAATTGTTTTAGAAACCTAGCACTCTATACTAAAAAAATTCCTCTGTTTTTGAGAGTTGAATCATCTTATTGACCAGAAGCTGTTATACTTTTTTTTTTTAAATACTAAATAAAACAGGTGACAAAGAATACATGCAGGTCATGCTGAGAAACTTGTTGTAATAATAATTGTTGTTTTTTTTGTTTTTTTTTTTCCCTGGGTTTAGTCTTTGCCTAATGAAAATTTCTTTAATTAGGACTAGTAGGTTTCATTTTTTGCTTCAGATCTGGAAAAAAGCTTCTAAGATGTGTTACTGTTCAAGCGTGCAGTAAAAACCACACACATAAGCCCTTTGCAAGACTTCTATTAAAGAGCTTTTGTCAAGGGTTTATGTGCAAGTTTATTGCTTCTTAAATAGCCCTAATATTTAAGAAATGAAAGAACAAATGTGGAGGTAGGGAGAACAAAACATTTACAGATGTCTCATGTTAACTCATCACATAGCTAAGCTTCTAAAGGAGGATGCAGTTATGATGGCAAGAATTAGGTTTTATTGCTCTTTGTAGATGTAACAGTACAAAGTTTTTGTTTTTCTTCTAATTTGTCTTTCTGTGAGGCAAAACTATTCCATGTGGGTTTTCCATTTCTGATGTATTTGTTTGGGAAATATGATGTTGTTGAAGACACACCTTAAAAATTATCAATGATTGCCTATACTTGAAGGCAAATAAAATCAACATTATTAAACTTTTTTAAACAGTGGAATGCATAGGGTTGGAAGTTTCCTTTCTAAATCACAGTAAAGTGTGTGTGGCAAATGGAATCTACTGTTGTCTGTGTGCGAAAGATGCATTAAAAAACAAAACAAAAGCATAACCTGATCTGTTTTGTACAGTGGTCCTAATAGTTAATAATTAAAAAAATAGTTTTCCTTTTGGTCTCTCCAATTTAAAGAGAGATGCAAGCTGTGACAACTCTGCCCATGGAGTGGGATTTGCAAACATCTGGGGGATATATGAAATAATAAACCTTCTTTGTTTAAAAATTGAACAAATGGAAACCTAAATCAATGACAAAAAACCCCAAATTAAAACAGCAAGGTAGTCTGTCAGCTGCTTTCTCTACTTCAGCAATGCCTCTAAGAAAATTAATCTTTGAAATACTTGTATTCCTTGAAATACTTTGATTATGATGAAATTATATTACATTCAATTCTTCCTGCAATGCCAATTTTTCTTGCATTTTGTAACTCCATAAAGATAAACCAACATTTTATAAAATGAGTGCATGACTTTTGCCAAGAGATCTCTATCTCTATAGTATTAGTCAATTGAAAGCATTTCAGAAAGTGATATCATGTCTTATCTGTCAATGGAACGAAAGATTTGCTATAGCACAAGAAAATGCCAAGAGAAAAATTCTTAGCTTCTTGTAGCCAGGGAACATAGGATTTGAAATGTCTATCAGAATAATTGAAGTTAATGTGTAGTTTATGTAGCTGTTAAAGTTTTAATTTCCTTTGACACAAATCTTATTCATGCAAATTTAAAAAGAAAACCAAAGAAATGTAAAAATAACCCAAGCAGGAAAATCCTGAGCTAAAGAATATTAAGAACCTGGGACAGGCAAACAGAATTATTTCTGGAAGTATTCAGGCTACTGCTGAGAATTTCCAACACTCTAAACACTACAAATTTTCTTGTGTTGAAGTGCTGTAGCAGGCATGAGTCATGGAAGTCACAGAAGATGTTTTTTCCTTACAATGTGTGCTTGAGAACTGATTTCAGGAGATGTACCAGAGCAGAAAATATGCAGCTAACTAGAAGGCTCTTGGAACTGAATTGTTAAATTTGTACCAGTACAGAAAATATGCCGCTTACTGGAAGGCTCTTAAAATTGAAGGGTTAAAATCTCATTCATCTCAGAATCCCAGAGAGTAAAATTTTACATCTTGTAAAATTACATCCTACTGTAGCCTGTGTGCCAGGGAAAACCTGTGCCTCTGGAGGCAGGTGCTTTCAAAGACTATGAAGTTGAAGGGGATAAAAGAATGCAGGGTAAAAAAGAATGCAGGAAATACTTGTTGTATTATTAATTCTCCCATAGCTGAAGGAGCACCTGAAAGCTCGCACCTAGGGAGATGTGCCTGGAGAGATGTGCAGTGGAAGTTATGCAGAGTTAGAGAATACAGAATTTCAAGGAAGTTGCAAAAATTTAAATACTACATTTTAAGCATATATTCTACTCTTTTATGTGTGGTTCTAGAGCTGATGTTTCTTGCAGATTCTTATCCTGATCTGCTTTGCTTTTACACCTTTCCATTAATAAATAAAATTTGTTGATTTTTTAAATAATCGGTTATTTTAGTACTGTTATTACCTTCAGACTCTTCAACTGAACTACTCTTCAAATTTTGCATAGCTACTTTAAAAATGTGTAATTTTTAAAGAATTCTGAAGAATATAATTCCTGTCCATTTCTGTAAATGACTCCAAATTTCTAAAACTGTTTGGGTCAAAATTGATATCTAGGCAGAATCATTAGAACTGCAGGCATGGGTTAGATCTTGTATCTATCTTGCTTAAGCAACTTTCTCACTTTAGATCTCGAAATTAATCTTTCTAATACTTGAACTTTTCTGTCCAAGTGAATCTAGTAATGAATACGCTGAAAGGAAACCTGTGTCTACTTTTGCATTAAGCATTTTTTTCATGCTGTCTCTTAAATAGTAGAAAAAATAGTAGCACTAGGAAGTACTTAATGTTTTACAGAAAAATACTCATAGGATGGTTTACATCAAGCACAAATCTTCAAGAATTAGTAGGGTACTGGTGATAATGGTATATTACCATTACTCGGGTCAGACCTGAGCTTGAGCATTTTTATTCATGTGATAGTTAAAGCAAAAATTATGTGTTCAAAAATGGATGTTTTCCTGAATGAAAGTGAAAAAAACTTTATTTTAGATATCTCTTTGATTAAGTATCTTTTATGTGGAATACATAGAGAATGTTTCTTTGCAGTTACCTCCTTGTGCTCCAAGAGGAGTGCTTTTCTTTAGTAATTCTATCTCACTTCATGGTGAGGGGCTCCATACTATATAAATTACTTATTTTATTCCTAATGAGCATGTTGGATCAGAATAACAAATCATGGATGAGCAAGCCAGAACATAGAGTTCAACTGGAACTGAAATAAATTCAAGAGATTGTAAGTATTCATTGGAGAAGAAGTAATATAGGAAAGCAGACAAAGCTAAGTGTGCACCATATCAGAGATGCAAAGTGCCAAAATACATTGCATCAATAAAAATATGTCAAAATAAATGTGTATTTGATGGAGATGCAAGATGCCTTTGAACAGCTGTCATGATGCTGCTAAGGAGTGTCTCTGTGTGAAGCTTGGACACTGCTCTGCAGAGCCCCTTGCTGGATTACAGTAACACTTATTTCTAAGACTCTGATAAATAATGGACTCAAGGTTCTGCTACTGCTCATAGAAGAATTTAAAAGGGGGTGAACTGAAAAGGAGGCCCATGTGCTCAAGGGACTAAAATAACCCTGCCCATGCGGCTGCAGCCTAGTCAGTAATTACAGGGGGTTAGGCTATTTAAGCTGAGAACAGCAGAGAAGAATTCAGACCTGTGTTACAAGATGATCCCAAGTCTTCACTTTATTTGATAAAGAAGGAATTTGAAGCTGGTTGCTCCATCACAGTAATGGTGGAATTATCAGGGTGATCTGCAGGTTCTAATGGCAACACTGGTTAGAAATGCCATTATTACTTATGTGAATCAAATCATGCTACTTAGGCCAACTATTTTCTGCTAGAAAATTCTCACCAGTTTTCAGTTTCAGATTTCAACCCAGTGCACTCAACTGATGTAATGTCAAAAGGGAAAGAGGAGCTGAGGAGTTTTTAATAGGTGTTGCTTTCAGGTTAATGGAGGACAAAATAATCTTCCATAAATTTTCCTAATTTTAAATTTCAGTTAGTCTTGATGTCTTTTCCCTTTCTGCAAGTATGAAAATGTTTCTCACATTTCTAGGGGAGGGATAAACTTTTGATGTGGTCATATGGGTTAGCTTATTTGAAGAGCTCATATTCCTTTAATGACAAAGAATAGAATGAACCCCTTGTTACAGGATATTTATTCTGGATACTTTAGGAAGTATTTCTGTGTTAATGGATCAGAATGGATTGATTAAAGGAGGCCACACTTACAGTAGTGGGTGCACCAAATGTGATCTGAAACAATGCTGCTTTCCTCATTACCTGCTTAAGGATAATTAATGTTTGCACACACAGGTGTTCTATGCAGTGTAAGGAAAGACACTTAACAATGACATAAAAAGGGATCTAAACAAATGCAACAGCTGAGATCATAATATTTTCTTAGAATCATGCACACATAGACAAAAGAGTTCTTCATAAAGAAAATGCTTGTGATTGAGTAATGTGATTTTTTGATTCAGGTTTGACTAACACCCTTTCTGTCTAAAAGAGAGCCAGGGAGATCCTTCACAGTGACAGCAAGGGTCCCCAGGTCATCTGACTGTTTTCACAATCTGGACAAACATGCCTTGGAGCAGGTTACCTGAGCCATGCTTAGAGTGGAATCATTCAACCTGAAACATCAAAAGGGGGCTAACTTCCTCTACAGCTCAGAGGAACATAACTTGCAGCCTATTTGCACATTATTGTAGCTGGACAGGCAACAGGGCACAATCTTAGAAAAGCAAAGAGCAGAGACCAGAGCTCTGGTTACACAGGTCTCATGACACTCAAGATGAAAGAGATCGATGTCTGCCTCCCTTGAGAAGAGGAACAGGCTTTTGCATTATTGATGAGATTGGTCACTGTGAGCATGTAAATGAGATGGCTCAGTCAGGCTAAGTAGGGACCTTTCTGCACTGTGCTTGCATTATTTTTTATTGACCTAATGCTGGCCAGGCAGGGAATGGAACAGGATAGTTGGGCTAGAAGGCAAAGAAGCATTGCCTTTTACTTTGTCTACCTGCCTTATTCGTTTGAGCATGGCCTTTATTTTTCTTTCCTTTTTTTAAAAAAAAAAAAAAAAAAATTTTTTTTTTTTTTTTTGGTTGGAGGGTGGAAGACTGCTTGTTGAAAGCAAGGGACTCAAAATTATTGTTTGTACATTTTGAAAATCTTCAAATAATTACTTAGTGTTTATAATGGAAATGGTAATGGCTTGAAGTTGAAAAGGAGTAAGTTTAGATAAGATATGAATAAGAAATTATTTACTATAAGGGTGGTGAGACACTAGAATAGGTTGCTCAGAGAAGTGTGGATGCCCCATCCTCGGAAGTGTTCAAGACCAGGTGGGATGGGGCTTTGAGAGACCTGGTCCAGTGGGGTTGGAATGAGATGATCTTTAAGGTCCCTTCCAACTCAAACCATTCTAGGATTATTTTTCAAGAATGATGTATTTATAAATATAAAGAAAAGAAGGCCAAGCCTTCAGTTTGTGTCTTCCCGAAACAGTTTTTTCTGAGCAACTTGCCTGCTTTCTGCAACAAAAGCAGTGTTAGTTTGTATTCTAAAGTACAAAAACGACTATGATTCCATAATAATAAATTATTAAAATTAAAATCCTTTCCTAAACAAACTTTATAGGAGCAAATGCTAGCAAAATAAGTAAATGGATCACAATTTTTAAAAAAATATTTAATCACAAAGTATAAATTTAGTAACAGGAAACTTTATTTCTGCTTGTGCGCATTTTTCTTTAGACTGTGAAGACTTTTGTCATATTTTGATAGGGATTTTCACAGGGAAAATAGATGTTTAAAAATAAAAAAGACAGAACAACACCTCCCTCCCCCAAGCCCAAACCTGTCGTTGCAAGTCAGGGATCTGTGTCTTTATGGAAAGAGCTTGTGGTTGGTGTTCTTGGAAGCTGTGAGATGGAATGAGGGCAGGCAGGTAAAGATACACAGCTGGGATCAGAACATATGTATTTCTAAGGTAGCCTGCTTTCCTCCTGTCAGAGCTTACCCACAGGGTGTTACTTGGTGCAGATGTAGGCACTGGACTTCTTCACAGTGCAGTACTTGTTCACTTCTTCTATTTGTTGCTTAGGGGATTGAAAATATGTGAGACTAACAGATGTCACAGACATTTTGATTTGGCTTCTCTAAAGATGCAATAGGTTTATTAATCTGGCTGTATAACTTGGGTTGAAGCCTTCACACTGTTTCATTTTTGTGAGCCCGATTAGGTTGTCCAGGACACTTTAATGCCAAGTTAGCAACTCCTATCATTCTCAGAGTTACATTCAGTAAAAGAACTGGGTCTTAAGAAAGAAAACTATCAGAATTTATTTTTGACATGCCTTGTGTTTTTCCACTCAGATTCACTTGCATGTTTTAATGGAGGTGAGTGTGTGTACAGAGAGCTGTGCAACTGCAGTCGATTTAACGCGATGGGACCGAGATGCCAGACAGGTGCGTAAAGAGAGAAATCTGACTGAGTTTCTGGGATTGCATTCGTGTTCCCACGATGATTTCTCTCTGCCTAAAGGTTCCCTTCATGCTGTAGCATTTTCTTCCTCCTTTCATTTATGTCATTATACTTCACAGCATGTTGCATGCACTGCCCCATCTCAACTCCTGTTTGTATAAAAAAACCAGCGCTGTGTCTCAAGTGACTCTCCTTTTGTTAGTGTATAACACAGGTGCTGAAAGAGATCATATATGCAGGACATGGGGCCAGTATAACTTTGAAACTTTTGATGGACTCTATTATTACTTTTCTGGGAAATCCACATATGCCCTTGTGAGACACACTGAATTAGATGAACAGAGCTTTTCCATACAGGTAGGGAATGGTACTTCTATGTTCTTTGGAACTGTTTTTGAACATGCTAATAATGTATTAATTTCAGGAGATTAGAAATAACTTGAGATGATAATAGGGGATTGTAAAATGTGATCTAGATGTGATTTTAATATGATGTGGGCTATGTGTTACCATAGCATAGAATGTAAACAGCCAGAATAAGACTGATGCGTGTCCTTCCAAAGTCTGCTTTATTCACTCAAAGCTGTGAAAAGACCACTCCATGACCATGGCTATGAAAACACTGCTCAGTTTTTTCCATAAGAGGGGGACCAAACTTTTTGTTCCCATGCTGAGTGCAGATTTGGGGGTATTAGTTCTGTTAAATGTTTATTACAAAGAATTTGATTAAAATGTTGATCTTGTAATTTTTATTTGGCAGGTGAATAATGATCCTGAATGCCATTCTTCTCCTTATTCCTGCAAAAGGTCCATTAGTTTGTTCTTTTCTGGAAATGAACAGATAAAGATGAGCAGTGAAGTCACCTATAAAGGATTTGGGTAATTGCAGTCATGTTTCTAATGCTATAGTTACACTGGAGTTAATATCATGGTACCATTTTGATAGCAGAGATGTAAACTTATTCCTTGGTAGGCTGAAAAAGCATCCAGACCATAGCCCCAGTAGTTACTCTCCATTTACAGAGCAGTGTCGGAGAAAGGTGATACCTAAATTAGTGGTATATAGAATTAAGTATAATCATTGGCATTCATGATTTTTGCTGTTATTTGCTGTTATTATCTGGTTTAGTAGAGTCATTCAATATTTACATTAGGGATTTTCAGTTGTATGAGGAAAGCATCAGGAAGTAATTTAATTTTAATGGTTGCACTTTCTAATGTAATATTTTTGGTTCTGTGTGTCATTCCAGAGTACAATTACCTTATGTTATTGGAAACTTACACATCCAGAAACTAGCTGGATACTTCCTGGTCAGGCACCAGTATGCCTTTACCCTGGCTTGGGATGGTGCATCTGCAGTGTACATCAAAATGGCACCAGAGTACCTGGGCAAAACCCACGGACTGTGTGGAAACAATAATGCTATTCTGCAGGATGATATGGAAACTAGTTATGGTGAGTATTTAAGATACTGCCTGTTGTGTAATGTGGTATGTGGTGGTTTTTTTTGTTTGGTTTTTTTTTTTT
>WBNO01018293.1:104459-117218 GCA_013400575.1 Peucedramus taeniatus
TGGTGAAATAAATGTTGCTTTGCTTAGTTTTCAGTTGCAATGCTGATTGAATTTAAGATGGGTGACTTTTGAGATGGAAAATATGATATGGAAATACTTCTGTTAAATGATATTTAGTGAAGAGGACTGATTTCAATGTAGGTGGGGCTCTAGGGAGGAAGATCTTAAAGCTGTCTTACTCAATTACTTACAATGGTATTTGTACTTCAGTTTCCTGGGACCTGAAAGGTAAAATCTATTTCTAAATGTTCACTGACCTCTTAGAAATTTTGTGACCTGTGGAAGCTTGAGGTATTGCTATTGCAAATAAATCAATAATTAGTAAATCAAAGTAATGAAAACTGTCAAATCCTGTTTCATCTGGCATTTCATATATGCTAACTCTTTCAGAAATAATCAGTGATCTTTCAGTGTCAATTTCAGACACTTCCAAAAGGCTCGGCTTTCAGTAAGTAGTGAGTGAAGACATCTGTATAATGAGTAAGAGAAAAAAAAAAAAAAGGGGAAAAAAAAGGTCCCTTGAAAAGTATTCTAAGTGAGGCCATAAAAACTTCTGGAGATCATTGCTTTGGGCTGTTTAACTGTTGGCTCCTCCTCTTTAATGTGAGGGTATTTCTGTAGAGCACTCCAAAGCTCAGAGTGGATGTGATTTCCTCTCTTGTTCATGCATTCCACTCAGGTTCAGAAAGCACCAGCCCTGCCCTGTTAACAGTCATTACCCCCACTAATACTTTGCCCACTAAATCAAGCTGTTTATACTAACACCAAGATCAGGAGGTCATTTCCCCAGAGACTTTTCTCTCTCCTCTCATCTTTCTCAGTGTCTCCATCCCTTAAAGCTGCATTTGTAGCACAAGTGAGTGAATTTGCCATGCATGAGCTTTATCCACTTGGCCTGGGGAGCAGTAGTAGTAAAGATGTGGCAAGAGATGCATTTGTGGGTAATCCAGGCAGTAATCAATGTCACCACCTGCCCAAGGTGGATAATAATAATGGTGGATTTGTTGGTTTACCTTTAGTATGGCCATTGCTACTGAAATAAGAATTACACCCATATGTGGCTAATTCAGACAATCATTTTGTACCATTGCAAGGACCTAGGAATGCCTCATCTTTCTTGGGTTTTTGGACTCCCTATTGGGC
This sequence comes from Peucedramus taeniatus, assembly GCA_013400575.1. NCBI lineage: Eukaryota > Metazoa > Chordata > Aves > Passeriformes > Fringillidae > Peucedramus > Peucedramus taeniatus. Next base: position 105,603 of record WBNO01018293.1, read on the forward strand.
ATTCTATTATAAAGTAGCAGCATAGACCTATGTATTATTTATTAATTTATTTAAGCTTTTTATTAAACCTTTTCTTTCCTTTATTCCATTGATGGACTAAGATAGGCATGGTCTTTCTCCCTTAAATCCCTTCCTGGCCAAATTGCATGGGTAAGCTGCTTTCTGTCATCCAAAAAGCCCACTTGTGTAGTTCCTTTTAAAAGTATTTTTTGCTTCTTGAAAGGACCAGTTTGATTGCAGCTGATTCACTTAGTAGTAGGAAGGGTTGGGTGTTCTTCATGTGCTTTGATTATTGAAATGTTTCCCTGGGAAATCCCATAGAAACAGTGTTGTTCCTTGAAGTCACTGTGTGACTATGTGTGTGTCTTGTCTAGGAAAACTGACAGATGATGTAACAGAATTTGTGGAGAGCTGGCAGGAAAATCCTCCACAAGGAACACCCAACTGGGATAAATCTCTTCTAAATGAACCACCATGCCTGACAAAAAGCCATGAATCTCTGCAGGTTTGGATCAGCATAAAAGAATTATTGATATAGCTGGTGATTCTAATTGGAGCAAGAATTTGACTTAATTTGAATCTTCAATTAATAATTTGACAACTTTTAACGCTTTGAAGGAGACCACAAATATTTGCATCATTTTTCGGAGAGAATAATTAAAATGCTTGCTGCAGCAGGTCTTCACTTGTCCTCTCATCATCTCATTGTCATCTCCCTGCCTTCTATATTTAATTCTTGATCTCCTTAAATATTATACTGTCTGCATAGCAGCCAATTGAACTGTTTGACTATGAAACTGAATGAGTCACAAATTGTAAAATACAGGACTCTTCTAAAACTTATCCATAGGAAGGATAGATAGAAGCAGGGAAGAAAAACCCGAGTCAGAGCATTATTTGCTCTGGCATTATTTGCCAGTGTTTAAAAAGAGAATTATTGTTGCTTCTTTCCATGCCTTTGAAGTAGTTTTACCTTTTAACTAGTATTTTCAGGATATAACCCTTGAAGTGCTTTGAAACTAAAGCTGGTGTCAGCTAGCTTGTTTATTTCTCTTGCCTTTTACTGTGTAATTCAATTAAAACGAAGGTTTTTTTCAGATTGTCTTGCTTAGCTGCAAAGTTATCTGTTCCCTTTTTGGAGAGGGGATATGTTTTACTACCACTGGTATGACCTTGGATGAAAGATTCAATGTTATGGAAACTCTGACATGGAGAGCAATATGTTACTAAACACTGCTTCAATTTGGTGAGAGGAAAGTGATTCCTAGACACAGACAGATGACTATTCTGATTTTCCACAGCATTCTATTTTATTCTGCTTATGTTTATTTTTGCAAACCTCATTACAACAGCTGTCTCTTTCATTTCAGAGGGCATATGCTCTGTGTAATATTCTGTTACATCCCCCATTTAAACAATGTCATGAGTATGTGAGTCCTTTTTCTTTTATGGCAAGCTGCACAAACGATCTCTGCATGTAAGTGAATGTTTTTGACAATTCCAAAGCTATTATAAAAAAAACCCATAGTCCTTTTATCATAAGAATGAATTATAAATGTTAAATGAACTGATTTGTGACTTTCTCTGCATGTAAGTTTTTATCTAACATTGTTCTGTTATCTTGCTTTTCTCACTTGTTCTGGTTTTACCACTGTGGAATGCTGTGGAGTTGTTCCTGTTTTCTTTGGTATAAGAATGACCAAAGTCAGGCCCAGATATTTCCAGTTGTGTTAGTCTATCGCCCTTGAATATGTCACCTGTTTTGATTCTGAGTGTGCAAAATCCTTAGGTGCTTTCTGCCCTTCTAAAGCCTTCTTACTATAGTGAAAAGGTCGTAGTCAATGGGTCAGTTTGGCTTCTGCAAGCTGTATGGGTATCTACTGAAAAGAGGAATTTGATAACCATTTGAACTTATGCTAACATTTCATAACCTGCTAAACTCCTGGTCTGAGCAGTTTTGACTACTTAAATTAAAAAAGAATAAGGCAGGTCAGAAGATCATTTTCATTTCTTGTACCCTGGTGGCTCACTGGTAGAAATTTTACACTTATTTCTTGTGAGTTTTCTGCAGGATATTACTCCTGTAAAAATTAAGACCTTTATTGAAGTCTCATGATACTGCTGTATTTCTGGCTTGTGTGGATTTGTTCGGGAATATAGTGTCAGGTCTCAAAAGTACTGATACTTATATTGATGACCTCTCTTCAAGGGTGGCAGGCAGTTTTTATCCTTATAACTTTTAACCTAGTCCAACAGCGCAGTACCTTAGAGCACTGTTAAAGTAGATTCAAACAGCATGGCTGAATGCAATGCAGGAGCATTCATGAGGTTAGGAGTCTGTGTTTGAATGGAGGTAAAAAATAATATCTCACTTTTTATTTGTGTAAGGTCAGCAGCTGATGATGCAACTTGGTGTCGAGCACTCACTGAGTATGCCAGAGCCTGTGCCCAAGCAGGGAAGCCACTTCATGGATGGCGTGTGCACTTCCAGCAGTGTGGTAATGCCTGTGCTCCTCTATGTGGAAATGCTGCTTGGTGCTTGTATTTTGAAAAGGCTGCCCTTCATAGTTTCAGTTCTTTGCCTTTCTCCAATTTTGAACTCATATAATTCTTAGTGCAGCCATTATGCGAGTCAAACTCACTTAAAGGCTACATAAATGCAATGGATTTTCTCTTTAATATGTGCAATTTGTACTGAATTTTTTTAAAGCACTAAGCTTATTACAGTGTGATTATTTAAGGTGATTAACCATTTTTATTTTCACTGAGCTGCTCTTTCAAATATTGCCCAAGTCTTCATGGCTTTATGATATATAAAATGTGTGTCATGAAAAATAAATTTAAATTGCACTCACATAACGGTTCATCTTACAAGGCACATAATGTAAGTTTGAAAGAGGTTATCTCCTTTGGTGGCCTGCCTGGAACACAGGACCAAAACTGCTTTGTCATCTATGACAGAAGATTTCCATTTTGGTTCCAAAAAATCTCTGTTAATGGGTGTCCTGACTGCTTCTGATGATGGCCTGAGAATCTAAGTAGCTCTGCTGTGAGAAAGTGTGATTTAAGATTATTCCTTCTTAATGCACCTTTAATGGTGAGAATGTGAGTATGTAAATATGTACCAGTTCTCTGTGTGTTAGGAAAGCCATTGTTTCAGACAGTGTTTATCTAGAGAACAGATACTCAACTGGCATGCCAGAAAATAGATACCTGAAATGAACATGTGCAATCCATTTATGCTCTGTGACAGTAGTTCTACACCTTTTTGTTCCTCTGTCTGTTTCTGTATTTCAGTCATTACCTGTGTGGAACCTTTGACCTACAGTGAATGCATCAACTGCTGCCCTGTTTCATGTCACCAGCAATCCCAGTGCATTGGCAGTGAGCTTCACTGCATTGATGGCTGCTACTGCCCAGATGGTGAGTTTTGCTTGTCAAGTACATACCTGATTCCATACAATATTCAGGTTGTTCCTTCCCAAGTTTACAACCCTCTTTGACCTGCCTAGATTTAAAGTAGGAGCTGTTTATAAACTGCCTGCCAGCAGTGTGGGTTGTTTTCCTTACTGACAGGAGCCTTTTCCTTCCTATAAAAAGTAGCAATAGGTTTCAGCTCAGATCCACATTCTAGTTGTAGAGCTGCACATTTTCAGTGTAAAACGAAGTTTGCTCTGTTATTACAGGGCAGGCATCCTTCTGATTGTAGTGGTTGGTGATTGTTTCTTGTTGGTAAGGGGAGGATTATTTTGGTGTCTTGGGGTTTTTTGTTTTATTTTCTTCTTCCTGGTTAGAGTGCTTAGAAAAGCTCAAAACCATGACATAAATAAAACTCATTCCTGGCCAGAAACGGGTTTTGATACTGAGGTTTGTAGATTGTTGTATGATTCTGGCAAGTGAGGTATCTAGCAGTGTGGTCTGTAGCAAAACTTAGCCCTTCTCACCAAAATAGATGCTGATATCCAGTTTTCCCATAGTTATTGGCTTCTCAGTTGAGTACAGGATTCTGTCTAAAAGATAAGAGAAAGTTATGCCATGGATCTTCAAGTCCTGCCTCTTATATGTACCCTAATTATTCATAAGTTTAATCATATTTGTCATAAATTATGCCTTTTATGGTTTGGTAAAACCTTTCTTTTTTTCTTCTGGTCATCTGGTAAGAAAAGAATAATAATAATTATAGTAACAAGGAAAAAAGGCAAAAAAAAAAAAAAATCAGTAAAGTGAGTACCATAGAGGCAAAGATTTGCAAATATGTTACAAAATAAGCCAAAGGTACTCAGAGCAACATGGCCTGTATGTTTTGGTTTATTATTTTGTGTGTGTGTGGTTTCCTCTCCCTCTCACCCACTAATTAAATGTGTTATTTTCACTATGTTTACTGTATCTCAAGAAATTTAGTGAGTTGATCCCTGTAATAGAATTTATTTAATATAATTCAAATGTACTTCTTTTGGTGAAAATGACTAACAAATAGTCTAGAGATTTATAATCATACCTGAAGGACCATTGGTCTTCTTGAATATAATTGTTAGTGCTCTGTCAGCCATTGTCATGGATATTTCACTTTTTAAAAATTTTATTTCTTCTAGGCCTAATTTATGAAAATGAATTGTGTGTCAAGCCTATGGATTGTCCTTGTGACTACCATGGAAGTTTCTTTGAAATGGGTTCAGTGGTTTATGAAGAATGTAATAACTGGTAACTTTTCTTATTACATTAGGAATCAAATATTTTAATGATCATGTGAAGCAGCTTCTTCAAGGCCTATTTCAGTTAGAAATTGGATAAACTTGAGAAGTACTCACTGATTCTACATGAAAAAATTCTATTCTGTGTATGTTTTGCAATTAAGGAAATGATAAACTATTAAGCTAAAAATGTGGAAGAAGAGAAAATGACAAATATTACAGAGAATGTTGTAATGTTTAGTGCTGTTTTTCACTTTGAACTCTCCCTTAAAAATAAAAAGAATCTAGAATTCAAAACTTTTGCAGGAGAACTATGCTGACTTTATCTCCTGTTTGTATTGTCTCACTCGGACATAAAGAGCCTAATGTGATTGTGACATTAAGCGGCTGTTTTGGAATTTAAGTGAATTTTATGAATTGGAAAGAAAAAGTTGTAGGAAGAGAAAGTGCCTTTTATTGGATCACCTTAACTGAACAAAATGGATGAGCTTGCAGATGTGCAACTTTTTTTTCCCCTCAGAAAAATTCTTATCTTTAAGAGTCGTAAGAATAAAAATTGTTTGTGTTTATTCTTCTCAATGTTATTAATCCTTACCTTTTCTAATGGTTATTAAGGAGCTAAAAAGAAATTATAGTGGCACTGGGTGCATGGGTGAACTTTCACACGATCAAGTCCTCATGACAAGCTTCCAGCCATGAATACAGTGCTAACTGTGTTGTACCCTTTTGTAAGACTCAAGGCACTTGGTGCTCATTCCATAGAGAAGGAATGCAGGAAGAACAACTGAGGGACAGCTGTGTATAATTCACAGAATAAAAGTATGCTTTTATTTCGCACTCTTTTGATTCCAGCACCTGCATTGGAGGAAAGTGGATCTGTACAAACTTTACATGTCCGGGTATGTTAAAGTCTCGAATACTGTTTGATAACTCCATCTTACTTCAGTAAATATTACTTTTATATTTTAATATGATATTTCATTATGTAATTTGCATTTCTATTTCAATCTGCACACTCATTAGATTAAACATTAAAATGGCTCGGCTTATCAGTTAAAGGTGTTAATGTTTCTGAAAACCAGTTTTCAGAGCCACAAATCAAATACCCACAGTATAAGGATGACAGATATTATTGCTTCCTTCTGGGGGAGGAGTTGTTCAGGTGTCCTGGCCTTGCATCAGGTAGGAACTCCATTAAAAAAAGCAAGGAAATTTTTGGTTCCTAACCATGTTCCTAATACCCGGTTGTAATATAAATACAATTTTGTAAGTTATAGTGATGCCATGTGAAGGCTGACCTAGAATCAAGGTTAGGTGAAGTTAAAGAATAAAGTAGGTATTTATTAGAAGGTCTCAATGGATACACCTTGGGCAGCATAAGAGCCCAGCCAGGGCTACACCCAAGATGAACCCAGAATGGTCACAAAATGGATGACCGGTCATGGGGTCTCTCACTTTTGTAAGTTTTGGTTCATTTGCATATTGGAGTTAATTGTCCAATTATAGCTTTAGATGATGAAGTCACATCCTTCTTATTTTTCTCTCTTCAGTCAGTCCATGTTGTTTATGCTCTTGGGCCTGAGATTTGGATCATTTGTCCTTGGTCCCCAGCTAGAGAAGGAATTGTTCTGTCTGCCTGCTCTGTGAAGAGAGCTTACCCTCCCCTAATATGAAGCTCAGAACTACACACTAAAGCAGTACAGAATCTGAAAAATATAAAAGCTAAAACCTAAGGCATCAACAGAATGTATCAGAGGGTATGAACAGCAGTAATAACTGTGGAGAGTACGCTCTCCTTACTACAGATTTAGGTGCATTAATTATTTTTTTTTTCAGCTGAATGCTCAGTTTCAGGAGACACTCACTTCATGACCTTTGATGGGCGCAAATACACTTTCCAAGCCACCTGCCAGTATATCCTGGCAAAGAGCCGCACATCTGGAATGTTCACTGTATCCTTGCAAAATGCTCCCTGTGGACAGGTAGGACTTCAGCCTTCTTGTAACCTTTGTGTCCTGAAGGGTCTATTAATTGAGGGGAAAAAAAGCATTAAGGAAGAAAAGCAGACTACAAGCCTGTGCATGTGTATAGCTGATACTAAGTGTGCTATTAAAAATAATTAAGAGTGGTCCTATTTTATATTTGAAAGTTTCTGAAGCTGTGCAGAGGTGTCACCAAATATTTTGTCTGCCTTATGTTCTTTCCTTTATTTTGTATGTGCAAAATAAACACTCATTTAATTTTATAATACACGCTCATTTCACACATAAAATTGTGTGAGGAGTGGAACACTGGTAAGGTTTTTGACTACAGAGTTTCATTTTTTCAGTTTTGATAGAGCTATGTCAAGGTATAACAGGTCTTAAAAATACATACATGGTATGGGAAGTGCAGGTGACTGAACTCAGCTGTGTTCTGGAACCAGGCTTTTCTCACTGTCTTGAGTTCTACATGTGCATATAAGGACAAGATTTGGCCCAAATTTATATTAAAGTCATGATTACCAAGCTGCTGGACTTGCAGTAGGAGAAAGATTTATGTTCTTTCTCCAATGGCTTTCTGTAATAATTTTTATTTAGAAGCAACTGTGCATGTATTTGAAGAGTATATAGCCTTAAAGATGACTTTGCTGTAATTCTAGACCATCTATATATGTTAGGCCCACATTATTACATAATTCACATAAAATCAGATTTAGTGCCATTGCTTTGTACTTCTGTGGAAGTAACTACACTAGTTTTCTTTTGTGTTCTAAGTAAATGTATGATTCTATAAATCCTTTTGCATTAATGATTGCAGTCACTACTCTGCAGTTTCTATTGTTTGTGCACTTGAGATTTCCTTGGGGAAATGAAATGGTTATATAAGTTGTCATGCTACACTTTCTAAAGGCATAGTTCAGTAGTCGTTTTCTATTTCTGCATTTTAACCTACTTCTCTGGAGGACAGAAAAGACTTAAGTAGAAAGTTAGAATAAAGTCACAGTGACAAGTTTATTATAAGAGAAATTATTTATTTGCAATCCAGGTAAGAGATAGGAGACTGAGTGCAGGGAGTCTCCTCATCTCAGTGCTTGAAGTTGGGAGGTAAGAAAAGTACCTTAACTGGATAGGGACCACATATATTTTGAGATTTGATGATCCACAAATAAATGTCTCTTCTGTGGTTCCTAGGAGAAGCATTTCAGGATACCAGATGAGATACATGACAGGACCTAGAAGTTGCCGTTATAGAAGAAGTGGGTTCCTGGGTAGCAAATAAAATTGTTTTATAACACTCTAACAGCTTTTGCTATTTGAGATAGACAAGTTACAGTGAGGGCTGTGAGATGAAATGTTGGAAAGGACATGCACATTTAAAAAACTTTGAGGCTTTAACCTCTGTGTGTATTATTCTTGTGATCCTGCTAGTATTTCCAGTTTATAGGAAGATTGAGGCTGTTTCAAGATGTATTTGGTTGTTTTTACAATTCCCTGCTTCGAGTGCATATTTTAGTTAGCTTGGTTTTATTTTAGCAAGTTGGGCTGGCTTCATTCTTTGCTAACCCTGGAATCCTGAGAAGCTGATTAAATTAGTATCATCTCAATGAAAAAAAAAAGGATAGCTGTGAAACAAAACATAGGCACGCATCTATTCAGTCAGTATCATAGTCTTAGAATTTTGCAGAGTCCAAGAAACTTGAGAAAGGTGGTTGTGTATGGTATAGCTGTACTATATCATGGAAGAAAAGCAAAGGAAATCCCCAGAGAAACCATCTAGGCAGCTTTTTTATCAAAGGAGAGTTGAGGCCAAAGTGACTTTTGCAGAAGTTCACAGCAAGGTACTTTGCAGCCTGACAAAGTTTTTATTAGAAAGCCCATCAATAGAGCAAATACCTGCTGTGGTAATGGGCAGAGTATGTATGTGTGTCTCATTCCCTTGTGTTAGAAACACTTCTCTGTGTACAAACCAGACAGAATTTTGCTTTTTGGTTTAGTTGCTGGGGTTAGTTTTTTACTGGGGAAGGTGATAACCAAACTAGTTGTCTTTCTGCCTCACTGGTGGGAGAGACTGTGAAGTGCCTTGCAGTAACTCTTGCATTCTTCTTCAGCCTGACTTAGTGACTTTGATTAATGTGTATCTGTCCGGGTGGTTTGTAAGTGAAAAAAAAACCAGATTCTCTTGGCTTTTACTGCATGTTAGGCTTCATACTTCACCCAGCCTTTAACAAAGGTAACCTGATCAGTCCTAACAGGTATAGATTTTACAGAGGTCTGAGTAAAGCATTCTGGGTTTTAACAATCAGGTGGGTAATCAGAGGATTATGTCCCAGGGCTACATGCTGCTGATTTAATTACCAGTGTACAGGTGGTAAGAGGGTAGTGAGAACAGTTTCTGTAGTATAGTGCAAGAATGTAGGGCTTCAGTGCAGCTATTCAAGTGTCTAATTATCAACCAGCTGGTACCACTTGGCAGAGAAGCTGCTTTTCAGTTCCCCAGGCACCTTCCATTATCTTTTTTCCCCATTTATTAAAATTAATGAATTGAAATGGGAAGCTAAAAGATTTGTAATGTGGAATCTCATATTTCTTGATGGTTTGAGATTTTTATGTGCTTCTTTAAAAAAGCCTTATCACTCCCATCTCATTCAAGCAGACTAGAAAATGTGGAAAGAAAATACCTGGGGAGATTTTAGCTTTCTGAATCACAAAGAATCCAGTCATCCTGAGCCTTAGAGTTGGTGACATAAAGAGTCATCAGGCAACAAGTTATTTCAAAACAATGTGAAATTTTGTTTAAGCACTTTCTGGAAGGAGAATCAGTCAAGTGATCAGCACAGCTTAACCTTATCTGAGTTTCAGGTGACAGCCCCACTGGCTTTGTAGTTTATATGATGATAAGGTCTTCTGAATATAGATTTTTTTTTAAGTGTCTAGTGAGAGAAATGGCCATTCCTGTGAAAACACCTGCCAAAAGCTGGCAGGGGCAGTGCTGTGAAAGAAACAGTCTATTTGAACAGAGAACAATTGTCAGGCAGAATTTCTCCTTTGGTTTAAGCCTGAAGGAATAATAAAGCTTTTGTCGATACTGTGTAGTAATGTATATAGTATGGAGGGCTGTTTTCTTGGTTTTCCTCTGCTCTTCATGCCACCTGCCATTCTTTTATTTTCAGCTTCTTAAAAGACCAACAATATTGTCAGTTTGTAGCCATTGTTGCTGAATGAGATGCACAGAAACCTAATTTTTTAGTGAAGAGGCAAGACAGCAAGATAAGCTACAAGCACAGGGTTTCACGAGGCAGATGTCTGTCTTCACTGTCACTCCAGGAGAGCTGGTTGAGCTGATGAAATATCTCCAGTTATTATTATAATTTCCTATTTTCAAGTTTCATTTTATCATTTCATCTGCTGGTGAAAGGTCACTGTTGCATCGTTATCTGGAGACAGGGAAATTCTGCATGTGTTTCTCAATCTTTATACTCCACTGTTGTGTCCTTGTGTCCATGGTATTTGAAGAGTTGACAGATGATCTGCTCTGCTGCTAGTTCAGCATCTGTCAGAGCGACATGGTACTGTCCTGAGATCCTTGCAGCTCTAGGAATGGTTTTCAACCAGCAGGACAACATTTGCCCTGGATTAGACAAGTCCCAGTGACAGTCAGTGAGAGCTGAATAAAAGCACAAATCTTTGAGCTGAACATTCTGATCCCTTTGCACCACGAATGCTGTTCACTGTATAATTTTGATGTTTGTGCAACTGTCTGAAAATTTTCTTGACTATATCTTTTTCAGTGCCTCTTTCAGCACTGAAGATGCTTAAAACTTTACTGTTTCATCATTAGTCATTCCTTCACTGGAGGCAGTGGGGCTGAATAATGCAGCCTCCAACACCTCTGATGGATATTCCTTGGCTGCAGCAGTTCCAGATCCAATCACTGTGAAATGTTCTGCAGGGAGACCTAGACTGCTCTTTGACCAAGTGATTTCAGATATGTCTGTGCATGGTCTGGTATATAAGACTGTGTTGAATTTGCCCTCAAAAATGGTGTTTATAAGAGAGATGTTTTTGTTGTGACATTGAGACATCAAAGATGCATAATCAAGATGAGAGTAAAATGAACAAATAGTGTGACAAGAGCGGACCCACTTTTGTCGTTGTTCTGGGAAGCTGTTAAATGGTTGCAAGGTCTTGCAGTGAAGGGGGCTGAGCAGAAGAAACAGGAGTTGGGTGCTTCCCCCTTTTGTCTGTAGATGGCAGGGAATGGACAGTCTCTTAACTTTTATCCAGCCGCACTAAGCTGGTGGAAATAAGTTGGTGTCTCCAGCTATGGTAAAGAGATTTAAGTATAGTAGGAGTGTCAGAAACCTAATTTCCTTTTATAGCAATGAGAATAAAATTTTGAGTGGGATTCTTATGTCTTTTAGCATGTAGCAAGGTCAATGCTGACATGGGGAAGTTTAAGTCATCTCTCAGTCAACCTCTGTGTCTGATTCTCTTTGGCAGAACATTTCTCTTTTTAAAAAATTAAATAGTGATCAAATTCATCCTGTTAAGAAAAATCTGTTAATCAATATGCTGTAATTAATGTACATGCTTTAACCAGCATTCTTTCCATATTGACATTGACACAGGCTCAAGAACCTGTAGTTACTCTGGAAAGTAGAAGTCCTGTCCTGAAAATTTTGCTTGTAACTGAATGCTGTTAATCAACTCTCTGACTCGTTTCCATGTTACTTAATAGAGATGTATTTATTGTAGAATTTCAGTTAATTAGTGCTTTTGGTACTGCTGAAAATTAAGTTTCATTGAAGAGTGTGTGTGTAAAAAAAGTAAATAGGATTGGTCTAGTTTTTTTTTTTTTTTAAGAATGTTTCATCCACCCTGCAATGCAGTATTCATACTTGTGAAAAACACCAATGAGTTGTTTTTAAAATTTTAAAAGTTTA
>WBNO01018294.1:0-63035 GCA_013400575.1 Peucedramus taeniatus
ACTGCAAGTTATTATTAACATATAGTGGTGAATAGTTGTTGCCCTTCTTTCAGTTAAACTCCTTGAAGTCCATGAATGAAAGATGGGATTTGGTGTTAAATTTTCCTGTGCTAAAAGCCTACAATCAAATGCTCATTTTACAGTAAGTTGAGGTCCTTTGGTTTCTCCACTAAGCACAGAAGAATTTCTGCCCATACATCAACTCTGAAATTCAGAATAGTGGTTTTATGTTATCTTCTATTCAAGAGTTACCAGTCTGCCCAAGATGATGTGAAGAACCTGCTAGCACTCCTGGTGAGTCTGGTTTGGACAACCAATGCTTGATTTTACAACAATACAGTTTATTTTAAAAGGAAGATCTATTCCTATCAGAGAAGAACATATTTCCCAGAACACTGACAATTTAAAATACTGGCTTTACAAAGTTTCTTTCGTTTGCTTGGAGCTTCTACTAAATCTAGTTTTTCTGGATAATTTGAGGCAGGGTGAGGGACTATCACTTTTCCTTTAAGCTATATAGTAGTTGCTAATACAAACTGTCCATCTGACTCTCTCTGGAATTACAGTAATTGTGGCTGAGTTTGCTACAACATTCCCAAGTGACTATCTTGCATACGAGCAAGCTAGAGAAACAAGATCATTTGAACACAAGTTCAAAGATGATGACATAAGCTTATCCCGCTCTCTTATCCCTTGTTAAACACTGCTTGAAATATCAGTGGGTTTGTTTCTTCTATCATACTTAGATTAGTTTAGTTTCAGTACCCTAAAGGGGCACTGATGTGTATTGTTATACCTGCAACTCACCCAGCTGATTTTTTACTGAGATTTGCTCTGTGAGAAGAAAGGAGAGAAGGGATTGTAACATAAAGTGCCATGGGAAGAAGAGGCTACTTATGAAAGCTAGTAGGTACTGTTGATGTACTTTGAAGCACAGTTTCTGAATTCAAGACAAACAAAAGCAAAAGGAACATGAAAGGGGCAAGGCACAGCTGTGACTTGACAGAAGAACTTGCTCTTGTTAGCGTGGATGTAAGCGTATTTTGCAGGTACTACCTGTTATGGCCTTGTGTTGCAGGACTTTATCAGGTGTGAGTTAAACCAAATTTTTGGTTTAATTTTTGGTAGGATTATCCTTGCTTTCCCACTATTCCTTAGAGCTGCAGAGTAGTATGAACTCAGACAACTTCTTAACCCTGAGAACAGATATTCCCCCAAAATATTTTAGGCTGTCAAGAACTGGTCTGTCAGATCTTTGAACTGGAAATGCTTCAGTAGTGCTCAACTGTTCAGCCCAAAGGTGTCTGTGAAGGGCAATGCTGCCACTCCACTTCTATCCCAATGTTTTGCCTAATGGCAACTAAGCTATCATATTAAAGCCACATGAATTCAAGCAGTTCATGAATAGTTCCACAGGAAGAATTGCTGCAATACAGTTATGCTTCCATGCACATTAGATGTGAGATATAATGAAAGAGTTTTGAGAACATATTGCCATATTCAGCCAAGTGGAAAATTCATCTTTTAAATACAGCTGACTGCTTGAAATATAACAGGATAGGGAAATAATTTCACTAGTTGCAAATATACTTTTTTTTATCACTGTACCCTCAAAGGCTGATGCTTTTGATGTCAGATGTTGTTTCCACACCTATCAGAAACACAATGAAAAATAAGTTTTATACACACTATGGGTTGTTCAGCATGGTATATCTCACAGATATACCAATGTTAAGTAGTAGACACAAGGAAAAAAGAGTTTAATGTTTTCTAGTGTTGACCTAACTTTTCCTTTTGACTTTCCTACAAAAGTAGTTTTAGTTTCATACCAGCTTTCCCTTGTTATAGCTTTTTCTTTTGTATTTTAATAGATAGAATCTTAGAATCATAAATTTATGGAATAACTTAAGCCAGAAAAGACCTTTAAGATCATTGAGTCAGCTATTAACCCTGCACCACTAAACCATATCCCCCTCTTTTAAACACTTCAATGGATGATGACTTCTTTGGAAAGTCTAATCTAGTGCTCATCAACTCTTTCAGGGAAGAAATTTTTATAATATCCAATCTAAGCCTACCCCTGCTACCACATGAGACTGTTTCCTCTTGTCCTATTGCTTGTTCTTTGGGGGAAGAGACTGACACGCACCTCGCTAAAACCTCCTTTCAGAGATCTATGAGGTCCCCCATCAACGTTCTTTTCTCCAGGCTAAACAACTCTCTCAGGTGCTCCTCATAAGACTTGTGCTCCAGACCCTTCACCAGCTTCAGCAGCTCAATGTCATTGAGTTGCAATGAGAGAGACGCCCAAAACTGAACACAGGATTTGAGCTGTGGTCTCACCAGTGCTGAGTACATGGGGACAATCCCTGCCCTGCTCCTGCTGGCCACACTGTTGCTGGTACAGGCCAGGATGCCATTGGCCTTCTTGGCCACCTGGGCACTGCTGGCTCATGTTCAGCTGCTCTCACCAGCACCCCCAGCTCCTTTTCCTGTGGGCAGCTTTGCAGCCACTCTGCCCCAGCCTGTGGCACTGCCTGGGGTTGTTGGGACCCAGGGGCAGGACCCAGCACTGGGCCTTGTTGAACCCCACACCACTGGCCTTGGCCCATTGATCCAGCCTGTCCAGATCCCTCTGCAGAGCCTTCCTGCCCTCCAGCAGATCAGCACTCCCACCCAGCTTGGTGTCACCTACAAACTGAATGAGGATTCACTCAATCCCCTCATCCATGTCACTGATGAAGATATTAAACAGAACTGCCCCAGTACTGAGCCCAGGGGAACACCACTGGTAACTGGCCACCAGCTGGATGTAACTCCATGTCCCACTAATCTGTGAACCCAGCTATACAGATGCTTTTTACCCAGTGAACAGCACATCTGTCAAAACCATGAGCAGCCATCCAGGAAAATGCTGTGAGACAGTGTCATATGCATTACTAAAGTCCAGGTAGAAACATTTTTAGCCTTTTCATCCACTAGGCTGGCCATCCTTCCACAGAAAGAGTTCCTGTTGGTCAAGCAGGACCTGCCTTTAACAAACTCCTGCTAGCTGAGCCTGATTACTTGGTTAATCCTGTATGTGCCATGTGATGGCATTCAGGATCAGCTGCTCTATGACCTTCCCTGGCATCAAGGTCAGACCTCTGTAGTTCCCAGATCATAGAGTCATAGAATCATAGAATGGTTTGGGTTAGAAGGGACATTAAAGAAAGGATCATCTAGTTTAACCCTCCCTGCTTTGGACAGGGACAGCTCTCACTAGATCAGATTGCTCAGAGCCCCATCCAGCCTGGCCTTAAACACTGCCACAGCTGGAGTATCCACAACTTCTCTGGTAAACCTCTTGCAATGTCTCAACACCCTCACAGTAAAGAATTTCTTCTAATCAAAACCAACCACCTTTCAGTTTGAAGCCACTCCCCCTTGTCCAATCACCACAAGCTCTTGTGAAAAGTCCCTTTCCAGCTCTCTTGTATAAGCCTCCTTTGGGCTGAAAGGCTGCAATAAGGCCTCCCCAGAGCCTTCTCTTCTCCAGGCTTGAACAACCTCCATTCTTTCAACTCATAAGCCTGTCCTCCACTCCTCTGATTATCTTTGTGGCTCTAGATCCTCTTTCTAGCTCTTCCTGTAGATGGGCGACACATATGCCAACCTCCAGTCAACTGGGACCTCCCAGCTTAGCCAGAATTATGGTGGAAAGTGGTTGAGTGAGTGTTTCCAGCAGTTCCCTCACTACCCTTGGGTGGAGCATAAGGTAGCTGGGTGCTTTGCTTCTCCTCTGCATCACTCTGTTGGTCAGAGTTGGAGCAAAAGCTCTCAGCAGAGAAGGTGCTCCTCATCCTACAGTACCCCTTTAGCAATTACAGAGAACAAGTCCAGAAAAATAAATCTTTATTTGTCAGGTGTAATTATGTCCTGGAGAATGCGAAATGTGACAGCAATTCTTCAGTGTTTAACGAAAAGATATTACTTACTGCAATCCAGAAAGGTAAAGACCGTTTTCATTTCATGTCCTCACACTAGACAGCCATATGCTGCAATGTAACAAATGCTCTCTGCATGGGGAAATCTATGTAAGTATTTTTGCTCCAAAAATAGGAGGGTGGGGAAATCCCTTAGGCATTTTCTTGGTGCATAAAACAACATTATCCTGCAAACTTGGTTGTAGCAGTAGCTCAGCAGAGACATGATGCAGAATAATTTGTGTTTCTAAACTAAGGACCTACTTCCCTATAGCTTTTGTTACTCGGTTAGCTGTGTAGAAGGGTGTTATTACATGTCTTAGAGCCTGCCAAGGCACTGCTCTGCTACAAGGCACTGCTCTGCTTCAAACACTTTCTTCAACCAGCCAAGCAGCTGGCGCTATCTTCTGAATCACATTGTCAGCTTTGTGCTTGATCATGAGATTCACAGGCCTACAACAGAGCTAGGCACCAGTTTTCTGGCATAGAACTGTCCAAGTAGCACAAAAAAGACAGGGTTTTGCAATGCCAGTCTCACTAAAAGACAAATAACTAGTTCCTTCCTCTTTTTTTATTTATTTTTTTTTTAATTTTTATTTTTATTTCTATTTCTTTTTTTTAACAACTGGAAAGACAAAGGAAGCAAGTTTCACTTTAGCATATAAATATTCTGGCCCAGTAAAGTATCAATAATCAGCAATAATCAGCATCTCTGAGCAGGGTGCAAATACATGTTGAAACATGGTGTTATGTCTTCTGACTTAACAGCAGTAGTAAATGAGTAGTCAAAGCTGAGGAAACATCCTCCAAGTTCAAAACAATTGCTCATGTTATCACAGATTAATTCTGGGGAGGATTCATAGTTGCTGTCATATGTCTCTCTTAATGCAGATGGATTTCTCTCTGATTCTGCAGGCAGACGTGCATCTGTGCGCCTGTATTGACCTCAGCGGGTGCAAGAGATTGCAGGTGCCTTAAAGCTAAAAAACCCCACAAGAAAATGGGTTTTCTCTTTGTATGCATAAGAAACATCTGCTCTTTTGTGTGGTAAGGGACAGCAGAGAGAATCAATCTAAAAATCAGAGGGCAATCAGCACTTTGAAGAGCTAGGCTTGTAATGAAAATTTTCTCGGAATGTTTCTTTTCTTATATCAATGAGCGTAGTGGGGAAGGCAAAGGAAGAGCAGGAAGTCTGAAAAGAATACAATGCATATTATTTTATCTTGATATTTTAGAAAACATACTTTTTCAGATGTTAATACAGATTTCATTGCTTGTAAATTACTCTTTCTTATGGTTTATGATTTTTGTGATATGGCTTATAAATAACTGATGAAGTAGTTCAAGGAAAAGCACAACAATTACTTAAAAGGATGCTGTCAAAATGTATGTTACCTTTAAGTTGTTTTCCTAGACTTGAATATTTAATGACTTAATTTTCCCTGTTTCTTCCTTGAAAAATAGCTCCATCATTCAGCTAAAGAGTTGATTTTTCTAGAAGCAGAGCTCACTAGTATCTCAGTTATCTTTTTATGCATTTATGTATTTCTGAGGATATATGAAATAACATGCAAAAAGTATCTTATGATTTTACTACATACTATAAAGCAAAGCCCCTCATGCTTTGTGAACTGTTCAAATAAGTTTTGGAGATGGTCTGAGCCTGGTTTGAATGACACTTCCAGACATTGAAAGTATGCTGATGCTAAACATAGGTATGGAAAATGGGAAGACATGGAGCATATTTTTGTGGAACTCAGAAGGAAACCAGTTTCTCTTTCTCTCTACCATTTTTGAACTGATTTTAAAGTTCAGCACTATTCATTACTTTCCCGAGAGGTAGAGGAGGAATCAATGCTGGATTAAATGAAAAGTGTATGTCATTCAGCCACAATCATGAAATTACAGGGGACGATTTTCTTGCTTCCATCCATAAAAATCTTTCATCCAGCCTTCAGTTAAAAACTTCACTTGGGTTTTCCTCAGTATACACAGAGATGTCTTTTTTGCCTTTTTCCTAATCTTTCCATTGTTTTGGATGCATAATACAAAAATCTGCAATCCAACACATGCTCTTTGTGTTTATTTGTCATTGCTATTAGTCCACAAGGAAACCTTTTAGACCATGGTTCAATTTCTTTTCAAACTCTGTTATGTGCCAATAACTTATATTCTAAAATACCTTGATATTTTAAAAGAAATAATTATAATTATTCTAAAACTACATACAAGCTGCTAAGAGTTTAGGACAGACAACAGCAAGAATACTTTCTGCTTAATGAAGTGGTGGCATGAAAGATGTTAAATGAGTGATGAGATAGGGTGATTCAGTGAAAGGACATGATGTACTATTTACAACTGAATTTTTCTGGGTCTGCTGGGTCTGTTTCCTTGCTCTTGCTGAATTTTATTTGGCACACAACTTTCCTCAAACAATATGTGCTATGAGGTTAGTAGACAGTCTTGATACAGCCATTTAGAGTGAATAGATCTTCTCGCTGTGTAAAGCAAAGCTGAAGTGGTAAGATAAGGGAAAATTAGTGCCGTGGAGGTACTGAATCATATTCTGTCAGAGATATTAAGATAAGGCTAATTGCTTTTGGTAAAAGGTCTAGAAGTTTTCAGAAAGATTTGCAGCTAAACATTTTTTCTAAAAGGTATTTTGACAAATTCTTTTATGCGTTAATATGTCTTGTACAATACAGCAATTAGTAAAAGTAGAAATAAAGTAAAATTTATAGAGAAGAAACTTGTAGTTATGAAATTCCCTGGAAATATTTGGAAAGAGAGGGGTACACCGGTTCTTAGTTTAGGTCTATAGATGAGTTTATTTGTCATCATGATTTTTTATGTTGGCAAGACAGCAAATCCTTTACAATGGCTGAGAACAAATCAAGCACTAACATAGATTTCCCACATAGATCTCCTTCCCCAAAAAGTCCTTGCATTGTAAATTTTTTAGCTTTAGGGAATGTATCTTAGTGGTCTGCTTTTGAGATGTGCTCAACATGGCTGGTGACTGGAAGGCAACTGAATGTTTTAAGATCTCTCATAAAGATGGCAATCAAACAGCTTTCTTACATGATGTGTCAGCCTCTACAGCAACTTTTCAGGGAGGACGTGATCAGTCCAGGGCAAGAAATATCTTAGGATCTTCACTGTCATACTTTATCATCCTGGAATAACACTAATCTAGAGCTTGGGATGCTTCAGACCAGACTGGGTTGCATTGAAACAATTCAGGCTGCGATCCAAAACTCATTGAGGTCAATGGAGAGGTTCCCAATCTCTTTGAATAGCTTTTGAATAAGAGCCTTAAAGATGGTGTGTTGCTGTCAGAAATTACTTAGGCAGACCATGAAACATAAGTGTGTATTTCTCAGAGAAGCTGGAAAACACAGAAGCTGGTCCATTCCCTGCAGCTACATTAAGGATTATGCCTGATTGGCAAAGCTTTCCAGAACGTTTGATCTTCAAATTAATTTGATGGTCCTGCTCAGCACAGGGTAAACACAGGAGCAAACTCTGTTCTGCAATATTTATTCACATTTTTTAAATGGATTATTGTCAACAGCATTTTTTCTCTTTGTTTACCTTTCTGATAAATCATTCTAGTGAACAAGTTTGCTAGCTGGAAGGAATTGCTGATACAGCAAACCTTAAATTGATTGCAGTCTGCAGTCTATTAGCAGTGAAGTCCATGCATGCTGCAGACAGAGGTGCGGCTGCAGCTGGCGTGGTTGTGCACAGGCTGGTTTTGTACTGTCGGCTGAGCTGAGTGGTCTGTTTATCCAGCAAATCACAACACACTCTGTAGCCATTGCAGATTGAGCTGTCTCTGTGTCCTAGTAAACATAAGGCTGACATTGCTTTCTGTAGTGGAGTGACTGTCTGGTATGGCTCCCACCCTTGGCAGGCAGTGTGTAGGAAAATGTTAACACTTTTAACATGTACTAGTTGCAAAAAATTTATATATGACAGAGAAAATGCACACCAGCAAATTTTTAATGCAGTGCCCAGTAGTGGTAGGAAAATTATGAAGGGAGACTGGATATCTAATTCTTTAATACTTCACTGAGTCTACATTTCTTTATCAGTAAAGATCCTGTAACCTCCATCTCTTAAGAGATTTACTTTTTCTTTTCATTGCCATGCAATGATAATCCAGAGGATTGCACCAGTTGCCTGTTGTGAGCAGAAACAAAGGATGAGTCTGAGTCATTATTTGGATTGAGATTTTAGAGGTCTGGATTCTTTCTTTTTTCATTGTTATACCGACTGTAAGGGAGAAAAGGTAAGGGAGAAAAGGCAAACCCTGTGAGGGAGGGTAGTGTTTCATTGTCTTCACAAATGACTCAGCCGTGATAACTCCCTCTGGAGGTGGGGGAAGGCACCAGCACAGTCACATCAGTCCTGAGGGGGTCATCTCTGCTAGGGGACTTAATTGCACCAGCAGAATAGGCAGCTGCAATGACTTGATCGATCATCAAGGACTTCCAAATATACCGTGACAGTGTTACATCATCCATTGTGAAAACTCCCCACCCTTTGGGTGGTGCTGAGCATTCCCCACCTGAACCTGTGCATATATAATATTTGGGTTTGGGGGTTTGGGACAGCACAACTAAATGGGTCAGGAGTAGGGTTAGAAGTTCCACAGGACCACTGCTTTTGACAAGACTGCAACTGTTCACTTCAACACAAGTGCAAACACCACTTGGTAGGATGTTCTGACTTTCGTCATTCCTTTTGAACCACAAACATCTATGAATGTTGTGTACTCTCTTCCCATTAAGGGTGGAACTAGGGAAAGACCTTCCACTCCCAGTAGATAGTCTATACGCTCCGTGGAAGCTTTTTGAGACTTGTAAGCTGCAATCCTTTATGTTCAGAAAGAAGTTGCTCTGGAAGGCCAGTCAAACAAGCAGGAGAATAAAGTGGATTTATTGCACCACGCATACTCTTTCAGTTTTAAAACATCATCCACTGTGAAGGATGTGATTATGCTTGATCCTCATGGAGAGGAAGATATGCCAGCAAACAGGATACAGCTGAAGGTATTAACTGTCTACAAGTAGGTGTCCAGGATGGCTCATCCTGCACACTCATCCTCCACAATTCCAAATGGTATGCTAATGTTAGGTAGGTATATATAAATATTTAGTAGAGTAGTCTTCAAGACAAGGCAGTATACTTACAAAAACTGTAAATCAGACAAGTTTGAGGACTGCTTCCCCAAGCAGTAGTAGGATGTCTCCAGCAAGATCCTGCTCATGGCATACCTGGTAACCTGGCTTTCCCCTTGTGATATTGTTGGGCACATGAGTGCCTGATGCAATTTTAGGTGTATTCTATAACACCACCTTTCCATTTAGAGCACAAAGTGAGGGAGGGTACTATGACTGAAAGTGCAGACAGCAACCTCTAAAATTATTTTGTGAATGTTTAACTGTCTTGGGAATGAGGGGCAAAGAGAGAGATCACTTATATGAAGTGAAGCAAACCTCCAGGCCTGAAATCAGGTATTGTGTATCACATATTAGGTATTGAGCAACTTGTAGTATCAAATGTGAGCAGAAAATATACTAAAAACATAGACGCATACCACTACAGCCCTGGGAATGTTTCATTTTTCTCTTTCCTTTTTTTACTATTTCCTCTTAGCTGTTGCAAGTTCTTCTGAACATGTTACTGAAGAATTGAGGAAAAAATGGGAAATTTTCCTTTAGCCATAGGCAGGAATTGTACACTGTTTTCTTTCTTTTCTTAGCAAATACTGGGATGTTTCCCTCATTTTAAATTACCTAGTATAGCTGAATACATTTATGTTCTGCTGATGCCAATATATCTGCATTATATATTTTATGTTCATAGAAATTTTCTTCAGTCCTGTAATACAGACACCCCCAAAACACTGCTAACACCAGAAATGACAGAGTACCACTGCTTGTCCAGATTAAGTAATCAAAAGGTATGTCTCGCTTCTTTAGGACTTTACATCTGCTTTACTTCCTCTTGTAAAATTCTTGTAAGATTTGAAAGGCTGGAAACATATTCAAATCATTACACTTCCAATAAAATCCCCTGATATCTGTGTAATTTCCAAATATTCAGGATGCATTGTGCTTTTTGTTCTGTGAGTTATTTATAACTTTAACGTAAACAACTAATGATTCTTCCTTGAAAAACACTTTTTTTTTTCTGGATGTTATGGCCTGGTAGTTCAGTAAAAGGACAAATGCATCTTGCTCTGTAATCTGAAGTTCTAGAAAGTGCCTCTGTGTCAGAGGAGGTCAGCATGTTCCCAGAAGATGCTTGTGGCAAAAGAAATGTCTCCTGCAATAAGGTGCCTGTCTGAATGCTGCAGATAGTATTTCATAAATGGGCTGGGTGGTGGTTAAGGAAACGCCACTCCTGTGACCTCTGCAAAAAACTTTTTTCTAATAATTTATGGCAGGCCCATTTGATACTGAACCTGTTGTCCACACCCTTCCCTCATGTTGCAGGCTGAAAACCAGGCTCCCACTGCAGCTGGACCCCCTCCATCTTCTCAGCACCTCCCTGCAGTCACAGCTGTAAGGAGTGCCTTGGTCACCAGCCCCCAATTGAAGAACAACCCCCCTGCCAGGACTCCATTCTGCAGAAATCTGGGGCAGCTCTGCAAATTGCTTCAGCTTTCTTTCTGTCATACATCCATAGTTGCTTTGGATTTGCTACTGACATGCTGCTCCCTGTAGCTTTGGTTTTTTTCTACATTCAGCTTCTCACTGGTGGCTGTGGTCCCATCTCCCACCCAAGGGAGGCTCAGGCAGCCTCATACCACCCCCACACTGCTGTGGACCCCGACAGACCACCCACAGTTTTCAGAAGAGTTAACAAGGCCCTCTGTTCATGGTTACGACTCCACACAGCTTCCCAGCTCAGATTTTCCAGGACACTGAGTTCAACCCTGCTTCCAAGCAAAGCCAGAAACAAAGCTGATGATGGCTTCGATCCTTGCTGAGCTGGATCTGCTGTAAAGGAGAGAAGCATTCCTCATGTAGAAATTTGGGAGAGTCTCTAACTTTATTTTAATGGAAGGATATGTGTCCTAAACTTGTGGGAAGCAACCAGTTGTTGTATGGAAGAAAAGCTTTGAAAATACTTCATGAAGAAGAGTAAATTTAATCTGACTTTCCAGGAGATTTCATTTTGGCCTTACTTGTCTGCCCTGTGAGGCTTTAAGGGTAGATCCATGTTGATAAAAGCTGTTGCCATGAAGAGAAGAGTGGCCTTCTCACACTTCTTTTCTCACCCCATCTGTGTTGGAGTGTTGTGACTGGCACTGAGAAAAACCAGGTAAAAACGTTAGGTTTTTTTACAGCTCACATCTCCCTGTCCCTACATCTGCAGAAACGGAAAAACCTGAGTTGTTTAAATGCACACAGTGCTTTACCATTATACAAACACTAACATCTCTCTGTCTTTGTTTCTGAGTAAAGAGGGCTGGACTCATCAGGTAATCCAGCAGATGATATTTTATGTGTATAGCCCTGCTCTGTGGGATGACAGTGAGAGAGGGAGAGAGAACTCTTTGCTTTCATCACTTCTCTGGCATGTTAAACCAACCTTGTCTGGGATTAATTTGAGCCCTGGCTCTGTCTGTCTCTTGTATTAACATCCCCAGCAGACCAAAAACCAGTTTAATTTGACAAAGGTCCAGGCTAGTGGTTCTGAAGGCTTTCATTGGAGCAACTTTCACCCAACAGTGATGGAGCTTGGGGTGGGCCTCTGACTTTGCAAGAGACATCAGTTTGTGCCAACAATATGCTGGTTGTTTCAGAACCCATGTATTATCCCCAGAGCTGCCTGCAAATCAACAACGCTGATTCCTGTATGTGACTGGAAATACACTGCACCACGCAGTGACTACAAGACATAGAATTAAACATCTTGGTCTTCTAGCTACTGTCAGCTGGCTGCTGATAAAGTGTATTTTTAAATACCAACCTTGAGCTGCAACTCCTTTACAAGAGAAAGATGTCAAAATTGTCCTTCTTTCCTTTTATTCCTAAAGATGTGCTAGTAGAGAGATTATTATGCCTGCAACAGACTCTTAAACTCGTTAAAGATAGTTTTTTTTTTAATCCACTGAATAGCATTGAATACCAGCCATTATACATACAATTTATTTTCACCAATGAATTGGTGGACCTGGCAATCCATCCCTCCCACTAGGTTTTTCCATGCTTTGATTATCTCTGTAGTCTTGCTTGGGTCTGAGTGGAAAGGTGATAGTGCCTCTGACTTTGACAGTTACTGAATAGTACCAACTATCTGTGAAAAACAAAAAAAAAAAGGTTTTGTGAATCTGGTTCCATCGTTTCTATTCTGAAATACCTTGTCTGTACATCTACAGGGGCTTTGAGACTGAGAGGAAAAAAAGAATTTGGAGATTAAGCTTTAAAATATCAGAGATATACTAAATGAGGTCTGTCTTCAGGTTATTTCTGCTGTTGAACTATAGGACTGTAAGTAAGTGCTGGTGACACACTAATCTACAACAACCTGAAATACTTCTGGACAGAAAGCCTGTCACTGGTGCTGTTGCAGGGTGGCAGGCAGGACTAAACCAGATCCTAGCCTCTGGCTTGTACCACAGCTTCAGTGCATACTGGTTGGGAGAAGGGGAAAGCCCATGGCTGACAAGATGTAATCTGAGTGAAGCATACCAAGTCAGTGACATGAGATGGTGGCATCCAGAAATGTGGCTGAGACTGGAAGTTCCTTCATTACACCCAGCATATTAATTGCCAAAATGCACTCACTCCAAAGACACATCTGAAAGAGGACATGAAAATGTGCTAAAAAGCAATGACATTAGGATGAAGAGTGCTGGCAGCTGACATAGTAGGGAGAACTCCTTCCTGTCCCCTCATTCTGTAAGAATTTGATGCGATTTTTTTTAAAGTCCTCTGCTATGCAGAGGATTTTTCAAAATAATTTCAATTCCTATGGCTGTTAATCCACATCCCAGATCGACAGAGAAACAAAGTAGTGCAGTGGGATGAATTACATGTGTTTTGTGGCTATACGTCTTTTCCTATCTCACCTGACCAGCTGCAAAGCCATCTGATGACATGGCTTGTGGCAAGAAGCCAGGCAGGTATGTGTTTATTTTAGGTCTTTCAAAGGACTGGATATTAGCTCAGCAAAAGGCAAAGTCGTGAAGAATGAAGATCCTTGCAACAAGCATTTGTCCCCTTCAGCAAAGCAATGCAGTGAGTCACAGGTGAGAAAGGTGCCTTTGCTTTACATGTTGTTGAAAAACCTGGTGCAGCTACTTGCAGGTGAGAAGGTCTGTGTGTGTGGCTTGGAAATGTCTATGCAAAGAAAGTAGAAGGAGAAGCAGTCCAAATACAGCAAGCAAAGGAATTGGGGATTTTCTGCATTTGCTTTCAGGGTGCAGTGACACAGGCACTGAAAGTACTACTGTAAACAGGACTCATTCATTTGGTGTCTCATGTTGTGTTGATGCATATTTAAGAGTTGGTTTAGTTTTACATTTATTCAAAAGTCCTCATTGTATAGGTCATAAAATAATCTAAATCTATCAGATAGATACCTCTTATTACATATACTCTGGGAGATACTAAAATGGCAGATGTCAGGATCCTGAGAGAGAGTAGCAAAGCAAATTTCAGAATCACAGCCTTGGACTTCTGAAGGGTAGAATGTAACCCCTTTAGAGATCTGCTTGGAAAAATCCCATGGGAGACAACCCTGGAGAGAGGAGGAGTCCAGGAGAGCTACTGGGCTCCAAGTTCAACAATGGTCCCTGCCAACAAGCAGAACCAGAGAGGGCAGGAGGCTGCGTGGTTGAGCAAGGAGCTCCTAACTTGACATGGACATACAAAGGAGGGGTACAGGAGGTGGAACCAGGGGCAGATGGCCCAGGAGGACTACAGATGTTCTGTGTGACTGTAGAAGGATGGGCTCAGAAAAGCCAAAGCTCATCTGGGGTTGAATATGGAAACGCATGTGAACACCAACATGGCAGGTTTTTACAAGGACAGCAGCAGCAAAACAAAGACCAGAGAATATGTGGCCCAGAAAAAATGTGGCACTGATGAAGTGGGCAGGGAGCCTTGGTGAAAAGAGACGTGGAGAAGCCTGATGTTCTCAAATCCCTGCTCCTTTCTTTCTTTATGCCCTCAGTATTCCAGGCTTCTAAGACCAGTAATAAAGTCCAGAGTGATATATGATCACCTTCTGTGTACATCAAGCAGGTTAGAAGTAATTTTAAAAGAGGGGACCTACCCTTTGTCCATGATGTGATAGAGCAAATAATCCTAGGAACCATTTCAGACAGACAAGGAGGTGACTGGCAGTAGTTGGAATGGGTTTGTGCTGGAGAAATCAAGTCTGATCAACCTGATGGCTTTCTACAAAGGGGTGACTTTCTTGATGAACATGGAAGGAGAAGTGGATAGTGTTCTTTTGCACTTCAGCAAGATGTCCAACTGTCCATCTCCTAACATCCATGTTAGGACTGGGATGGTGGGTAGAGAATAAAGATAAATGGTGCTAAACTCCTCTTGGTCACATCCCTTGAAGGAACAAGGGGAAAATGACAGAAATTAAAGTACAAGAAACTTCACTGAAACATGAGGAAAAACCTTTGGGGGTTTTTCCATGAGTATGGTCAAACACTGGAACAGGTTGCCAGAGAGGTTGTGGAGTCTCCACCCTTGGAAGTATTCCAGAGTTACTTGACACTCTCAGTAAGCTGCCATGGGTGATCTACTTTGAGCAGGGGCTTGGACAGGGCAATCTTCACCAATAACTCCCAACTTCAACAGTTCTGTGTTTCTTTAATCAGGATAATATGTTTAGAAACTTGTAATAAGATCTAAACTCAGAGAAGGTTATTCTTTCAGACCTTGCTTCAAGCAATAAAATGTAAGCAGTACCTAATTCCCTAGAGGCTTTCTCTTTGTCTCACAGAAAAGTGACCATGGCAACATTTAAAGAAACCTAGTGGGGGACAGTGGGTTGGGACAGAGGTCCCAAATTTAGATGCTTCTACTGTTCCAGTTTCCAATGACTTTATGACTAAAATCTTCCAAATGTGCATTTGAGTACTTAATGAAAAGCCATGTAAGCAGCTGCTACTAATCAGAGTGAATAAAGTAAAAAATCTAACTTTTGCAGAATCAGGGCTATGCAATATTACTTGAGCCTGTAATACAGCTATTTGTCTCCTTGAAAACTGGAAATTATTTCTGACCTGGCAAGGATAGCCTGTATTCCACAGATGAAAACTGTCATGAGTACAAAGCAATGATGCGCTCTGGCATGTTTCCTGGGGTTTTTTTGAAAAGTGTTGTGGATATAATGTCAACAGAATTTCATACGGGGGTCAATTTCTTATATATCAAAAGGTCTTCCATCCTCCTTAATTGCAATATTTAACTTTATTTTGTCTAAACCTTAGATTAAAAAGACCTGAGTTGTTTTTGCAGTCTGTAGCTTAGAGGACAAAGAATTTGTTGGTCAAGATATACAGAGTCTTCACTTTATTTTGTCTATCAGTCTGCTGTGTGGCCTTGGGCAAGTTATTTCATCATCTGAACTGCCTTTGTAAAACGGGGACAGCTAAACTAGAATGCTTTTAAAAGAGCTTTCAGATGTACTCCATGTAGAACCCAGCAAGTAAGAGCTGAACATACTGTGCACTGGTGACAAAGATGCAGCTCCTCTGAACCTGGGAAGATCAAAAACCCTCTGTCTGACGCATTAATCAATTCCAGTAGAGATAAGAACATATTAATGTCATTATACAAGGCATTGGCAACATTTTCTCAGCACACTGTGCAAAGAAAGATTCTAAACTGAAAAAGGTATAGGACTGGAAAAATTTTTAAGAAGAGGCAACATAAATTTTTAAGAAGAGTAACATAAATTACTTCAACTTGTTTAGTATAGTAAAACCTTTGTTTTCTTAGAAGGTTTTGACTTCTCAAGAGAAATACACAAGAAGTGGAGATCTGAACAAAAAAAAAAAAACAAAACCAGAGAGAAGTAATCAATTAACCAATGTTGGCATGGGAACAAATGGCCAGTGCCCACAGAACTAAATCAGAAATGAAAGCTTTCTCCTTTCCAGACAATTGAGGTTATGTGTGCTTAGGCTAATAGCATAACGAGATCAGAGAGAAGCGCCTGGTTGTTTTATAAACAGTATTGCATGCTGTGGTTACTGGTGATGCCTGGTGCAGGTCTGAGTTACAGGGGAATATGCATTATGGATCTGTATTTTCTGTCCCCTTGTGTCTCCTGTTTGCTATTCCTTCTCACTCCCCACATCCGCTCTAGTCTCCTACCTTTACCTGAGAGCAGTAGCAACCCTGACCTGAGCTAAGGTAAATCAGGGGCATCCAAACCCATGCTGTATCTCAAACCATGGTGTAGTAATATTTTTTAATAACCTGTGGCAAAAACGACGGCCAAGAGAGACACATAACTACTTGAATGAGGTTTGTAGGCACTGAATAATGTCCTGAAATAAATGGTGAAAGCCTTTAACTGTAATTAAATCCACTGGAAATTTAATTTTTAAATGTGTTGTCAAGAAGGAAAAACTTTTATATGTATGTTTTGTCAGTGCCAAACTGTTTGCACTAATCTGTATAAAACAGGCTTGTGTGATGACTAAGATTTACTTTCCAAGTTGATAAAATAAAAAGCAGATGGGATAAATGTAGCTGACACAGATGTGGCTTCTATTTCTTCATAATCTGCCTGCCTTTGAGCAAACTGTAACATAGATGGTGAGATGCTGGATCCTGTCCAATAATGAAAAACTCTCCTCAAAGCTATAGTATGCTTTCAAGCTGAAAGCTAGTCTGTGCTCGGAAAAACCTGCTTTCACAGTCTTGGTTAACCCTGTCATTGCTGGCTTTACAGGAGCTGAGGCCTAGGACTTCTATAGAAAGAAACATGCATTCCTCTCTCCTCTCACCCCAAACAGCTGGGGCATTGGCTATCACAGCAGATGTGGGAGGCAGTGTCTGAGTAGCCAGCTCATGAAAGCCACGTGCTGTGGGACACTCAGAAGTGCACAATTCCATCCCCACACAAAAATGAAACAGTAAGAAAATGAGAGGCTGGAGAGCAAAATTACAGAGGACATCTAGTCCAGCCTCCCTGCTCAAAGAAGGGTCAGCTCAAGCAGGTTGCTGAGAGTTGTGTCCAGCAGAATTTTGCATTCCTTCACTGATGGAGACTCCACAGACAGCAACATCAGGCAACTCCCTCAGGACTCGGTGCCTCACATCAGAACCCATGGATTTCACAGAGTCAGAATATTCTGAGCTGGAAGGGACCTACAAGGATCATCAAGTCCAAATCTTATGTGAGCAGCCCATACAGGGATTGAACCACAGCCTTGGCATTATCAACACCATTATTTGTGTAGGACTAGCTTGTTTAATGTTTCCTAACCTGACTGTCCTCCATCAGGGGTGAGTCTTCATTGCCCTGGCTTTCCTCTTTGTCTCAGGGACTGGAGTCCTGAAGGCTGAGGCAAAGAAAGCACAGAGCAACTTTGCCTTTTCTGTATTCTTTTCAATCAAATCCCTGGTCCATATACTCACAGATCCACATTTGGTATAGGATGCCCTTTACTCCTGAGGACTCGTTTTAGAAATCTTTCTTTTTTATCTTCATATCCTCTGCCATGTTCAACCCCAGATGAGCTTTGGCTTTTCTGAGCCCATCCTTCTACAGTCACACAGAACATCTGTAGTTCTCCTGGGCCATCTGCCCCTGGTTCCACCTCCTGTACCCCTCCTTTGTATGTCCATGTCAAGTTAGGAGCTCCTTGCTCAACCACGCAGCCTCCTGCCCTCTCTGGTTCTGCTTGTTGGCAGGGACCATTGTTGAACTTGGAGCCCAGTAGCTCTCCTGGACTCCTCCTCTCTCCAGGGTTGTCTCCCATGGGATTTTTCCAAGCAGATCTCTAAAGGGGTTACATTCTACCCTTCAGAAGTCCAAGGCTGTGATTCTGAAATTTGCTTTGCTACGCTCTCTCAGGATCCTGACATCTGTCATCTCATGCAATCAAGGATGCCACCAAACCTCATATTCCCAACTGGTTCTTTCTGGTTTGTAAGTATCTGGTCCAGCAGAGCCTCTTTTTTCTTGGCTCCTCAATCACCAGTGTCAGGAAGCTGTTGTTTACAATTTCATTGGAAATGTCTTGAATATTCAGTTTATTGGTAACAAAAAGTAAGTAAACTATTCTTCTTTTTGGAAATAATATCACGTAGCTTCATTGATATAGGTTTTTTCCTAACTGAAAAAATGCTGGCCCCAACCTGAAACACTCATCTGTAGTGTTTGCTTAATGCACAAATCAGGAGTGTATAAACTTGGATACAGGACCGAGGATTACAGTGACTTATTCCTCAAATGAAATTGGCACAGATGTCAGGTTTTCCACCTCATCAAGCAGTGGAATGACAGTTTAAATTGTCAGCAAGTTCTCTATTTTAGGAGCAATACATATATTCTGCTGGACTGTGACTTACAGAAAAACAGAAACATAGTTTTGAATATCTGAAAGATTTCTGCTGCACATATTTGTGAATCTGTACCAAATTACGTTGACTTTAAACTTATGTTTTTACTATATTAATTTGCCACCTCATTATACTACAGTTAATTTGCTGTTTGCACTAGGTTTATTTGCTCTTTATGCTAGTAGCTTTGCTGTGAGGAAGACTTTTATAGTACATCCATGAAGGTGTTAATATACAGTGAAAGTCTCTAAATTAGAACTAATTTTTGCTCTACTCCCTACTTAATATTTAACTTGCAATAGTAGTTTAAGAGATTTGCTTGGGTTTGGTTTGTGACTTTTTGAAAGGGGTGGGAGGAATGATGTGACTGCTTTGTGTATAAACCAAAATGGAGGAATGATTTTTCTGCCAATATGTATTTAACAATTGAGTTTATCTGGAAGAGGAGAGGAGGCCTTTTTATTTCAAAATCACCAAGCGGGATGGGGCATTACCCATTGCCTTTTACCATTTCTAGCTCTGCATTCTTGACTGACTGTAAGGTTCCCTAGGTCTCTTCCAAGTCCCTGGCTGGAGAAGGAAATGGAGAAAAGGAACATGACTGAAGAAAAGGGGAGATAGAAATGACATGGACTTAGAGAGTGATCTTAATGCCATAAAATAGATCCAGCCCTGTGACACTAGGAGCAGTTGCTTGGGGAACAGTCCTTGCTAGTGTGACGTTCTTAT
The DNA here is from genome assembly GCA_013400575.1 of Peucedramus taeniatus. Lineage (NCBI taxonomy): Eukaryota > Metazoa > Chordata > Aves > Passeriformes > Fringillidae > Peucedramus > Peucedramus taeniatus. The sequence goes on from WBNO01018294.1 coordinate 19,259, forward strand.
AAAAAAAATCTTTCATCTTACTGACTGAATGAAATGTCCTGACTGGGGGCTGGAGGGGACAATGCAGCTTTTACTGAGTAAGACTTCAGGAAGTGTTTTGGTTTTCATTTTACCAATTTTCCAGTCTTCTTGCTCCTTTGGCATGTTGTCAGCTTCCGCTAAAAGTACAATCAATACTGCACTTGTTCTTGCAGAGAAGGTGTCACTTGCTGAGTTTAAAGAACTATATAACTTCAAAGTGCTTTTGTAGCACAACACATGTGCAACAAGAGTCCAAAATCTAAGCCCTTTTCCAAGCAGGTAAGTTATTTATTATAGAAAAATTAATCATACTTTCCATTTTCTTAGCTACAGTTTTGTCCATTGTATTAAAACTTGGAGCAAAGTCTATGTATTGATAAACCGATTCAGCTTGTGATTCAACTTGTGAAATAGCTTAACATCTTAAAATATGTTATCAAAAAACTTTATTAGTAAATTATTGATTAATAAGGTAAAAATCTAGCATTAGCATCTTGACTTGTGTATGTTGTCTGTCTAGACTTCAGTAAAGCATTTGACAGGATCCTCCTAGAAAACCTGCTTGTGGCTTGGACGAGTGGACTCTTCAATGGGTAAAAAACTACCAGGATGGCTGGGCCCAGAGAGTGGTGGTGAATGGAACTAAATAAAGTTGGTGGCCAGTCACCAATGGTCTTCCCCAGGGCTCAGTACTGGGGATTATCATATTTAATAACTTTATAAATTATCTGGGTGTTGCAATTGAGTGTCCCCTCAGTCAGTTTGTAGGTGACACCAAGCTGGGTGGGAGTGCTGATCTGCTGGAGGGCAGGAAGGCTCTGCAGAGGGATCTGGACAGGCTGGATCAATGGGCCAAGGCCAGTGGTGTGAGGTTCACCAAGGCCCAGTGCTGGGTCCTGCCCTTGGGTCCCAACAACCCCAGGCAGTGCCACAGGCTGGGGCAGAGTGGCTGCAAAGCTGCCCACAGGAAAAGGAGCTGGGGGTGCTGGTGAGAGCAGCTGAACATGAGCCAGCAGTGCCCAGGTGGCCAAGAAGGCCAATGGCATCCTGGCCTGTGCCAGCAATAGTGTGGCCAGCAGGAGCAGGGCAGGGATTGTCCCTCTGTACTCAGCACTGGTGAGGCCACACTTCAAATCCTGTGTTCAGTTTTAGGCCTGTAAATTTAAAACAGACACAGTTCCTGGAACATGTCCAGAGAATGGCAACATAGCTTGTGAAAGCTTTAAAACATGTCCCAGAGGAACCTCTGAGGTAGCTGTTTTTCTTTAGTCTGTAGAGAAAAGGAGGTTCAGGGTGGACCTCATTGCTCTCTACAACTGCCTGAAAGGAGGCTGCAGTGAGGTAAGGGTTGACCTTTTCTTCTGTGCTTGCAGTGAGAGGATAAGAGGAAATGACCTTAAGCTGAGATAGGGGAAATTCTGATATTAGAAATTTTTTTTTCACTTTTAGGGTGGTCAAGCATCGTAATAATTTGCCCAGGCAGGTGGTAGAGTAACCATCCCTGTAGGTATTTAACAGGCATCTGGATCTGGTGATGTGATTTAGGGGTGATAGGGTTATTGCTAGGTGGACAACCGGATGATCTTGAAGGTCTCTTCCAGCCTTGATGATTTTGTGATTTAAATAATCTTTTAGTGTTTTCATGCAGAAGAAAGTAAGTGGAAGGCAGTGAGTAAGGAATAGCTGGAATGTTAGGGTGACTTGTGTGTGAAGTATTTACTATTCCAGGCTGGTAAGAAAATAAAACAAAATGACACTGTTCCTGGAAAAACTTATGATGTCAGGGAATTGCTTGTTTGCCTGCATTAACTAGTTGCCTGCTGCAGTGTTGAGGCTGACACTGTCAGCTACAGGAAACGCTTCAGAAGTTGATGTTACGAGTAAGATATCATGAGAACATAATTCAGCCACCACCATGCTAAAGCATCTTTTCTTTCCCTATTTGTTGTGCTTTTATCCAGCTCTTGGTAAGCATTACAGAATTTGTATGGAGATGGGAAATGCATAGATATACAAGCATACAGCCATTTTCTTCAGGACTTCTGGAAATTGTAGCTATGTACAAGCTACAATGTGTAGAGATGAGAAACTGATATTTCTTGTCACTGGCTAGGTTCTGTCTATGTAAAGGTTAAAATCTATGCTGTCTTTCTCTGTATGACAGATATATCCCATGATAAAGCTCTTAAAAGAGCCCCTTCACTTGATTTCACAGATCCACAGATTTATCAGTGGTGTCAGAGCTGAGGAGAAGGTGCATTTCGTACATGCTGTTAACACATTATTCAAGTTCAAGATCCACCTAGGCTTAGCCTCTCCTCTGACATATTAAATCCTATAGCCAAGAATGCAACTGAAAACAGCCAGGCAGCTGCAGTCACTAACCTAAATACTTCCCCATGTTGCGACAAGTGCTCTGTCCTCCACCTCTCCTAACTGGTACCATCTACATAGCAATGAGACTCACCGCCAAGGAGCATGACAGAGTGTTCAATAAAATACTTTCCACCTCTTTCTCTGAGAGATGGGTAACTTCAATGCCTTGATGCAAGTATCCCCTTCTACTGATATTTAATATGACCTTAGTGCTGAACAAGTTTCAGCAAGAGGAGTTTAAAGGTCAGAGAAAGCAGCAGGCATGGATGAGCACTGTATGAAAACATGTTTACATCTTGTAAAACAAGAAGTGCAGAATTAGCCCTACTGTGAACATGGACAGGTGTGCCAGTTTCTAGAAGAAATTTCTAGGTAGAGGTGATGTTTAATAGCTACCATTTTTAAAAACCTTTTTAAAAGACAGTTTTGGTACAAAGTTCTGTAGTGGAGAAGCATCTTATTTATCTATAAAAGTCAAACAGAAATATTTAACGAGTTTTAGTACTTATTTGCCCTGCATCCAATTTTTACGACAGGTAGAACTGTCTGAGAACTGATAGGCACCTAACAGATGCATTTGATCCTAGATCAAGTCCATTTGATCTCAGATAACACTAGTTTTTGGAAATTGGAGTTGGACTCGATGGAGTTGGTCTCAATATGGACTTGAGGATCCTTCAACTTGAGGATCACCAACTTGAACTTGATGTTCTATGATTCTAAATACAAACAAAGGGAAGGAAATTTCAGTGCAGAACAGTTGCATTCAGGAAATGAAGCACAGCACAGAGATTGTTTTACAGTGCTGTTTTCCTTGATTTGTACTTTAAATAGTTCTCTGCTTGTTTCTAGATAACTTCTGATCCAAGCCTTTGGAAAACATTTTACTAGAAAATGGAATTTCTTCTTGGAATACATTGGATCTGGAAGCCAGCACACAAAAATTTGCATTTTGGCTTTGTATTCTTCAGATTTATTTCAAAACAGATGACTAAATGGAAAAGGAATGGAAGTTTCAGAATTCTTAGCTTGAACTTAACATGCAGATAAGGTATGGGATGTTTGAGGCTATTCAGTTCAGTTTTGCAAAATCAGGTGTTTCCACCATGGATATATCAAATTGAACAGATGATCTTATTTTTTGTCTTAACCAAAGTACTTTTGTGAATTATAGGTGTTTTTATGAAATGTAATCAAATGTAGATGCTTTTTGGATTAAAATTTTCCAGCACAATTCTCTGACCGCATTGCATATGTTGTGCTGTCCTCCATGAGTGCAGAGGGTCTCTGCACTTTCTGCTAAGGTCACCTGGGAGGGTTGTGGAAGGCAGCTTTCTTCTGGTTATTCTTTAATTATAACCTCCAACATGGCAGTATTTCAGGGAAGAAAAGTACAGTCATTCTGTTTTGAAAAAGAGAGAGTCATAGAGACTGAAGTTATGTTTCAGGGTTTTTTTCATCAATATGAAACCCAAAAAATACAGGTATAGTGTATGTAGCCCTAGTACTGAAAGTGTTCTTCATCCCAAGTAATCAACCTACTTCCATCATTCGACACTCATATTTGTTCTCCCAATGAAGCATGAGATCCCTCAATCATTTTGGTTCTAGTCTTTTCAGATGTAGCAATAAAAAGTTGATGAAATATTTTCAAGATAAAAGAAAAGTTAGAATACATTAAGATATTTCTGTAACCTTGCTCATCTGATCACAAGCACACACTGCATAGCTGCATATTACCAGACCATTTTAGCAACTTACCCAGATTTTAAGAAAGCTTGTGCAGACTTTGTCTTGTCACTCATTATTCCTCCAGTTTTCAACATCTTAGAGTCCAATTAGTCTTCTGGTTTTGCTGTATTCCATATAGCCCAGATACAGCAGCACCCATAAAGTTGCAGGTTGGACATCCACACCAAACTGGAACAGGTTGGTCTTTCTCTGCTTTTTCTACTAGGCTCCAAGAACTTCAGGATGAAATAATACTGGTTTAATTTAGGTGTGACTGAATTATTAGAGATAGCACAGCAGTTACGCTTTAGCATTATTAAATGCATCTGTGAGGCAAACATTGAAGAGAAATGGTAGTGCTTGGGCTACCAAAGTATTGTTGCAATTATATTTGCACTTCTCTCATCACCATCAGTTGGTGCACTATCACTATAGGCTGTGCAAAATTTTTGCAAGGGATCCCTTTGCCCTCCTCCGCATTTGGAAGTTTTCCAGACATAGCCAAATCCACGTCTGACCTGTCTGGTGCTTCAACAAGAAAGTTAGACCTTAGAAGGCACCTGAGTGCCTTCCAGACATATTTCTGTCCTAGAAGAAAACTGTCAGAACACAATATCTATGGATGGAGATTTTCTGATTGTTAGTTACTGCTTCTCAGAACAGACAGCACTGACTTTTTAGGTTTTCTGTTACATGGATTGTGAAAAGGCTGCTTGGTCTGGCTTTGTGCCATAAATCTTTTTCACTTGAGCAGAACTACCAGATAGCTTCAGTATGTTGGAGTTTTGTTTGAGTTCTTTCTGCCTCCAAACATGAGGAAAGTTCTGTTCATTGTGATCATGAGGACATGGATAAAAATGTATATGCTATTCAGGAAGAACCTGAGCACCTCACTGTAACAGGAATTGCATTAAAGATGACAAATAACTAAACTAAACCATTCTGTATTATCTGTTCTCTGGAGGTTGTTTGCAGCTCAGTACTACACAGAAGTGCTGAATTACAGGCAAGAGTAAAAACCCAAACCAAACCACCTCTGCAGAACAAGGTAAGTTCTGCAAAATATGCTCAGACAATATCTAAAAAGTAAAGGCTCAGACTACAGAGAAGAAAAGAAATCTGTGAAATTTGTATAATGTAAAGAATGCCTTTCAGACTAGTACTAGTGCAAATAAAGATCATGCAGGTTAGGTTTCCAGATTAGTTTGCCTTGACTTACACATTGTAAAAGCAGGACTCAGAAGAAATAAGTTTTATCAACTTCATTTTAAGAGAAAAATCATCAACAGTAGGAAAAGAAAGGAAGTTTTCTTTAGAGCAACAAATATACAATAATAAAGTGTGGAGAGCAAGCTACATGTTCATTCTTAGTCAGCCTTTATTTGCAGTCCATAAGGCCAAATTTTTGTTGCTTAGCAGTAGTGTGTCACCTTGGTAAAGACAGAAGATAGTATCCAATATCCTATTCACAGAAGACTTACTTTAAGTGACCACACACTTTATTTGCTTGATAGACTGTGGCTGATACAGTTAAGCAATGAGATGTTTCCCAGATGTCTTAGTGATGTCCCTGTGTCACCAAAGCCTATGTGCTGCAACTTCCCATAAAGTTATCAGGACCAACTTAATTGTAAATTATTGTTTAACATGTCCCAGAATATTTTCCTTTCCTATTAAATGTTCAAGTTTCTTCAGAACTTTTTGTACATTGATCTTTCCAGAGGTAGTGACAAAGTTACTATACATTCATTCTATGTTATCAATAGCTTGCAAAGCAAATGGATGATTGAAGTTCAGTCGCAAACTTGTGAAAGACTGTTCTTATCTCCATCTCTGATATCTCACGACCTGCAATTGGATAGAACTGGACATCTATAGAAAACCTTTCACGTGAATAAATCTAGGCCAAATTTTTCAATAAAGCAATCCCTGAAATAATTTTGGCAGTTTAGTAAGAGGATTATCTTCCCCAGCAACCTCCTTTCAGCTTTTTGTGCAGAAATCAGGGACCTTGGATTTTTTTTCTAGCTTTCCTAACTACTTTGAAATATGACATCAACTTGCCAAGTTATTTAATAGTTCAAGGATACTTAAAACCAGTCAAATTTAATATTAATCCATAATTATACCTTGGATCTTTCCAGTTTTGTCCCACAGAAAAGTTCAGTCTTGACATTTTGGATAGAGTTGCAGTGATATTCATAATAATATTTGTATATATTGTTTTTTCTACTCTGTGAAAAAATCCGGAGTATAAAGCATTAGACTAGCATGGGAAGAAACATGTTTTATGAAATTCTTAGAAAAAAAAGCAGCAAGTCAACCTTTAAAAACTGTTTTGGGGTTCTTAGCACTGACGGTCACACAGGTCTATCAGTATAGGTCTGAGTCCCATTTTCAAGATAACTTTACCTCTCCAGGGAGAATTTATAACCTCTAAACATGGCCATAGATATTTGTCTTTTTACTGAAAGATAGTCTCCTCAGGAGGAATTCAGAAGGTCTGAATAAATGCTTGGGATGGTAAACCATGGAATGAGTCAAACAACATGCATAGAAACTGCTGTACAATTTATACCATTTACACCTGATGAAGTCAATGAGGATTATATGAGTTGAAGTATGTGAGTGGTAGCAGAAAATGTTTCTATGCCATGTCTAAGCAGCGTCAGATCCATGGCCTTATAAGTGATTAAAACGTACTTCCTCCAAGTAATATTGAGAAATCCACAGAAAACAGAAGTGTCATCCAAAGGGCTCTGGAGACCTTTCTCATAATAGCTCCTTCTCCAAAGGCTCTGTGGCTGTTTGCACAGACCTTGACAGGTTCAGCCCCTACAGCAGCTTCTGTTGTGTACTGACCTTTTAACTGCGCTTCTCTGAACTCTTTGATACCCCTACTACCTCAGTGAACAAAAGGAAGATCTCAGACATAGATTTATGTGAAATGCTGGTGCTTATTTCACTGGCACAGGTGTTGTTTTGCATGGACTCAGTGCTTTCTGCCAGAAAAAGAGAGAACATAATATGTTGGTCTTCTCTGTGTAGGGGCTCTAAATATTTGACTGGTGTCATGCATGAGATTTATGTTGCATGTTACTCTCTGCTAAAGATAGAGCCATTCCCTTATTGCCATAGTTTTCAGCTCCATAGTTTAGTCATTGTGCTATAACTTCATTAACTTCAGTTAGCACCCATGTCTTCTACCATTTCCCATATAACATGGTAATCTGAGCGTCCCTTTAAGTGTATGCCCTTCATCATTCACTCAACAACTAGAGTCATAGATAGAGAACTGTGCTATTTTATCATTATTTTTGGTAATTGTAAGGAAAAGTGGAAAACCTGACCACGACCCTTCTCTGAGAAGGACAAATTGTCTTCCATGTTAATGGTCATCATTATAAAAGAAATAATCTACTCCTGTACACAGGTTAGTAGCTGAAGAAAATAGCATACTAAAATAGCATCAGAAGAAGAGCAGTTTCATCTAGTTTGATTCTACCAGATTTGCATTTGCTCCACACTGGAGGCATAGTTTATTTGCCCTGAATGTTTTGCATTGTATTTCCAGACAGTTCATGAAGTGAAAAAAGAAGTTAAGCATCTGCTGCCTGTGTACATCAACATGTATATTAATGTATCCGAGCAGAGATACTCAGCGGGGATTTATAACCTACTAACAAGTAACCACTTGAATTATGACAAAGAATTAATCTTTCCAAAGGTGCAAAATGAAGAGGGGACATGGGATGACGCGTGGAAAGGATAAGAGACGCAAAGATCTTGATTCACTGGTTTGTATACTGTGTCATAGAGAAAGTCTGCTGCTAAGTTTTGTGAGCAGCCATTAAAACAACCTCCCAGAGAGTTCCCTTGCTAATGTTCTAAGAATGTTTAAGTCAGAGCTCTCAGACCCAAATAGGTAACCAAGGAGGTCTAGACAGTAGAAAGGAAGAACTGCATTGTGCAGCCATGGGCCTAGGATGCAATACTGTTGAATCTCCTTCCTTGATCTCACCCAGAGGCACTGGAATCCTCCATCAGAGCAGATGGGATTAGACTACAGTTCAACTAGGTGCCTAGTTTAGCTCTTCACTGACTACTGTTCTGTGTATGGTTTTAAATAATCAGTAAGAAAAGAACAAAGCAGGGAATAAGGACAGGTTTGCTTCCAGCAGAAGCCTAGAAGATACGGAAACTGATGTGTATGTCTCAAACACTGATAGACTGTGGAACCAGCCTAGAATTGTTAGTAATAACAAACTGCAAGAAAGAACAATATATGGCTGGAGAAGGGGCCATGCGGAGGTAGGGCAGCACGTTTCTGGGACAAACATCCTTGTTATGGCTCCTACAGATAAGCACAGATACAGGTACAACTCAAGTGCAGGAATGAGACAGAGAAATGGGAAAGGACTGGGGGAGGGGGGGAATCAAGAATTCTAGAAAGGTCTGAAAGAATGAACTGTGCATGATGATTTTCTAATTTGCATAGAAAACAAGAAACTTAGCTCCAGGGTACGTAAATCCTGTCTATAAAAAGATACCCCTAACAAGCCTAGGTGAAACCTTCAGGAGCCTGGACAGGCCATTGGCTGGATCAATGGATCAGTGCTGGAGCTACCAGGACTGCTGAATCCTTCCTTTCTCCCTTCCTGCCTGCCTTCCTCTCTACCTGCCTCCCTCCCTGCCTGCTTGCCTGTCTTCCCTCCTTCCCTCCCCCCACTGGCCTGTGCTTATACAGGTCAGAAACTAACATACCGATTTCCATGCCCAGTGTGTAATTTACTAATGAAATCTGTGGGCTTTGGTGGACCCTCTGGTTTTTGTTGTTCCTTGTGTTCCTTCCCCTTAAGGGTGGGATGCCACAGCCACCTGCCTTAAAGAAGGGAATGTAGATCAGCAAATAGTCACCAAGATCACACCTTTGAAGGTCATCTGCAAAGTGCTGTCTCCTAAAATGTTGCCCCACCATCAGGCAGCTGTAGGTCCTGCCTCTGAAGCATGCAGCCTTTTTCAGAGGTTTTACACTAGGACATCAAATATAAAAGTTTTGGAGAGAACAGGATGGGTTTCTATTCACCAATGTGGAGTCACGGAGCAATATTTAAAGTGCACACAACATAGAAAAGCAGCTTGCAACATTTGTACTTGTCAGTAGTTTTCAATAAAGCTGTTTATCACTAAACACTCTCAGAACTAGCTGAGGCCCTAAACTAGTCTAAGTCTATGCATGTTTTATTTCTTCAGATAGAATGTGACAACTTGCTCTATTTCACAATGCAGCAAGATTTTTGAATAAAAATATCTGAGTTGTTTCAGGGTAACATTTCTAACTCAGTCATTATTTTAATCTAATTAAGCAAATTCCCAATTCCAAATCTATTTAATTTGAACTCTTCCCTATTTCTGATGAAAAAAACCACACACACAAAAACTAACAAATGAACAACAAAACAAAAACTAAATCCACAATTGCTTCATAGTCAATGCTTCCATTAGAAGAGGGGAATTGGCAAACTCCACCTGATGACTCTACCAACTTAAGTCTCCAAATGGGTAACAGTTCCAGCCTTAAGTAATAGAATGGAGGGGAGAAGGCAGCTGTAAGCCAATTAGCTGTCCTAAGCACTATTGCTAAATTAGTTTCATCCTGATACGGACTAAAGCTGTGTAATGCAGAACCAATCCCTTCCTGGTGTCAAGATTCTTCCTTTCCCTAAGGATGCTCCCACAAAGGCTTCAGTAGACTTGTGTGGAAGAGAGGGATGTGGGCATTGCTTCTGTCCTTATTGAGTGGCTCTAAAAAGTGTGGTTTTTTCTGCTTCCCTTATATCCTAGATTCCACATGAATATAATGGTCTGATCCTAAGAAGACAAAGAAAAAAACTGAAACTCTTGCAGGATTTCAGGAGAATAGTGACACAAGAGTAAGTTATTAAATACACCAGTTCCTCCAACATTTCATTTGTAACAGGGAAAAGAAAGCAAACAGAGAGGGAGATCAGCAGGACAATGGAATATTTTGGCTTCCAGCAAGTATGTCATGTTTAATTTCCAAGCATCTATCAACTGTATTGAGAAAACAAATTGCTCCTTTTATTTCCTGTCTTGCATCATCCGTCCTTTGTTGGTGCTTTTTCAAACTTTACGAACTCAATGGATTGTTAGCATGCATTAGTGTGTTAGTGTGACATGTTCAACAAAACATCCTAGTCATCCAAGATCTAAATACTTCCTGAGAATTCAGTCTCTGAGTTAAGCCACAAGAATCTTTGTTTTATCTGCATCATCATCAGAAGATGCTATTCAACATGGGGCCCCTCTAAGAATGGAAAGAAAAAAGGAAAAAAACCAGGCAAGATTCAAGTTGCTGCTGACATCAATGTGCCAGAGAGGTTTTGTCCTCTAAGTATGCTGCAATTAATTTTTCCTTTGCAAACTAGAGATTAGCACAGGTGACACATACTTAACCTCACACATAATCCTCAAATCTGTGAAGCAGATAGATCTAATTGAGGATACTAAGTTTCAAGACTGACTGAATTCTTCTGTATTTGTCCACAGCTATTTTTCCACAACCCTTATGCTTTTAGTTGACTCTAATATTTTTTTTTTTGTCTGAAGCATGGCACAGGCTAGGCAGAACACATCATGACAAGTGAGATTGAGCTGCATTTTCCCTCCACTATATGAGACCCTGAACATGAAGGCTTCACTGCTTGTTGAACACAGAGCCCGTATATTCTAAAGGAAACACGGACTTCATCCAAAACAAGTAGTCTTTGACAGGTAGATTTTAATGAAGCTTCTACTTTGAGATAGTCATTGCCTTCAAGTATTTAGCAAAACAGAAGCTTACTGAAGGTGCTTAAAAGGATTTGTGCCAATTCAAGTCACAGGTGAACCAGAAAATCAATGTGAAGCAGACTTCACCTCTTCTGCCCAAGGCATAAAGACTAGTCAACTGCAATGGGTACTGTTCTGGGAGGAGAGCTAATTGTTTGGTGTTGAAAGGACTTCTCTACCTCTTTTTCAGGGAGAATCAGTTCCAATCTGTGAGTCAGACTTAGAGGCAGTCTAGATTGCATTTTTCCAGTTCATAAGGATGGTCCTTGCTGAAAGCAAAGAAATACTAAGCTTATCCATGCTTCAGCAGCCTGTGCCAAGAAATTCCTTGGCTGTATAATTCATCTGCACAAAGGCAAATCAGACTCCTACACAACGCAGCTGCATCAAACTGGCAGGCTGTGTTTTTGGCTTCTCCTCTACTCACAATGCAGATAAAGCTGTTCTCAGGCATGGGTCTAGCAAGACTTGTATCAAACCCATGCACACTCACTAGTGTCCACTCAGCTTCCAGGAGTACAGCCAGGAAGGCTGAGGCACCTCTGTTTGAAAGCAGACACGTGTCAAACTACACACAAAACCAGCAGCATCCTAGAATCATGGAGTGACATGCTTATGTCAGTGATTAATTTGATGCTGAAGTCTGAGTGGATATTTCTAAGTGCCTAACTCAGAACTTACCCTTCAGCCTTTATTATAAGACAAAAAAGGTGACATAAAAGCATATATATTTCATACAAAGTAAATACACCTGATGTTTGCTGAAGCAATGATTAAATTGTAATTTATACATCACAAACCCTCTTGCTTCTTGCTAACTGGAAGAGATGCAAGAACAGTATGTTAGGCTCTTTACAAGATACCTGCATTTTCATCTTGAAGTGTTTTTTTAACAGCTCCTGTTTTTTTGACCTGGATAAAGGTGAAGACTCACTGAGGTCAGTCCCTGAAAAAAGTAGTCCTCTTCACATCCCAAGGGTAACTGCTACATGGTGCTGGAGCAAAGGCAGTTGGTGTGGGGAATTGAGTTACACTTTGCCTGAGTGCTGAGTTGCTGTCCTAGGGCCAATAGGATCCGCCTTGCGCAATGCTGAGATATTTCACCGTAGTTCACTTCAGTGTTGCAATTGTAGGTGAGGTACTTCACACAAGCCAGTATCAATTCACAGGGCACTGTGAGAGGGCCTTTTGAATGACAGCCTCTCCTCTCCACCTTGGAGGGCAGTGTCAGAGCTTCTTTTTTGCAGACTGTCTATGGGAACCAGTCGCTCATTCCAGCCACTGATATCATGTCCCTGTCCTCCTGTCATGTTGGCAGCTTCATGTTTGGTTCCAAATCACTGCAAGAGTCATATTTCATTAATAGTAATAAAGCAGAACAAAATGGGATCTTCTAAGAGAAGATTAGGAGGCAGGAAAAAAAAATTAAATACAACAGACGTAATACATAGAGGACAAATGATAAATATGCACCCAGTTCTCTCTGTGCAGTAACTCAGTGGAATGGATTTATTGCACAGCAGGCTTGCTATTTGTTTTCCCTCTCTTCCCAGCATGGGGGATTTTAAGTTAAACAGTTTTATTCATACCCGAATTCACTCGTGTATCCCAAATTGGCTGCTTGCCAACATTGTTGGCATTTCAGGTTGATAATGTCTTAATCTAGAGTCATTACAGTAACTAGGAGGGAGCCTGAATGTAGGAACAGACCCTTTCTTGGAGAGTTGCCTTTGAGATTTTAATGTAAAAGGGCATCCATATTAATTGAAAACTTACCTGGAATGGCAGGTGCAAGTGCTAACTTTGGATAATATGGATGCAAGTGCTAACTTTGTTTACATGAGCCATGAAAAATGCACAGGAGTGTTTGGTGTTTTCACTCAGCCTCAGAGCGACATTCAACCCAGCAAGTGTCAGTTTCCAGCTCATTTGCCAAGAATATTCATGATATTATACATAGATTTCCTGAAAATTTATCTCATTTTCTAGACAGCAATGGGAGTAAGAAGTACAGACAAAGCATTTAAATGTAGATGAGTCAATATCTCACAAGAAGTCCTATCAAATGAGAGTAGAAGAAATCATCTTTTTGCTGTGGTAAGAAAAGTCCAAGAACAAAGGCTCTCCTTTCCCAGGTCTCCAGTTCCTTAATCTGGAGATCATGTATTTTTTGGCTTGGAAACACACTTGTATGCATGTTTATTTAATATTTTGTTAAATAGAATTTCAACATGGAATAGGAAATGTTGTGAGCTAATCCATGACCTCAGTGAACTTGTTCCAACAGATATGAGGAGGCTGTTAATGTTTATACAGAGTGACGTGATTTTCCATACTCAGGCCCGTCTCTCTAGTCTCACATGGATATGCAGGCCAACACTAATTATTCAACAACCTTTGCTTTTAGTTTCAAGCCAGAATGGAGTGTCTTGAAGATCCTACATCCTCTTAACAAAACCTCTGGTCATTTCAAACCTTAGTGGTCTGAGGGGAGATAGGTGGTAAAGAGTCACTTAGCTCAACGTAATCCAGTTTACTGGAAGAGAGTGGCAGGCTGCAGGCAGAGCAGAGAAGGTATGGACAGCAAAAAGGTAGACATGAGATTGATATCACATAAACCTACTCTCTGATTTCTGTCTGAAGCAGGAATTTTCACGCAGCGTCAGCAAGGAGTGCATGCCATTGTTTCCCCCAGTGACAGGCAACTGTCTTATAAACTGGCCAGAATAAAGACAGCTGGAAAGCAGAAAAATTACAGGAGGCACATTTATTATTTGCAAGAAGAAGGAAGGGGTAACCACACAGACAACCAGTGTCTATGTTTGATTTTGTTTCAGCTTCATCAGACTCATGCTATCTCCATTTGCATCAGGTCTTTGTGTCCTTCCAGTTCGGCATTTCAGGCTGAGGCTCTGTTCCAGAAGAAAGCGGGTCAGACAGAGAAAAATCTCAAACTGTATAAAATCAAGCACAAGTGTCTTTATTCCTGGTGAAGCATTAACCAAATAATGCTTCCAAGGGAGCATGGAAGGCCAAATAGCTTCTAGCTTGTAGATCACTTATGTACTAAAGAAAGAGCAACAGAAATAATGGAATTGCTGTAGAGATGGAAACAATAATGTGGTTATTGGCCTTCCAGAAATATGGGCATGAAAGAGAGAGAAAGACATGAGAGAGTTGCATACAGTGCAATGAATGTCTTATAAGCAGGCTTCCTCCCCATTCCCACTGCCTGACCTCCAGCTGTACCCACCACAGATCTCTTCACTGCCCTGGACAAAATGCTGGAGAGAGGCCAAGGTGGACACATTTCTTGTTTTATTGCAGAGGATAAATGCCAGCTTAAGTCCTTTGCAAGCCAAGAGAAAAACAGCTGCCTGTAGAAGGATGAGACAAAAGGAGATTGTCTGGGCCATGAGTTCTGCTTTGTACCCATAGGCAATAGGCCACAGGGCAGTGAAATGTGGCAGTGGGGTGGGATTCCCATGAGGCACCCAGAGGGCTGCTCTTAGCAGCCTTTCTTTGCACATTCAGCATAAAGGACACAGCAGGAAAGAGGGGAATCAGAGAGCAGACCTCTTCCCCCAGCTTCTGCAGAGACCCTGCTGCAGCCCCCATGGCTGTCCATCTCAGAGGAACAGCTCACAGCTCAGGAGCCCTGGGTGCCACACCCTTCTGACAATGCCTACACTGGAGAGATGATGAGTGTTGGTTGATACCATCACGACTGCTAGCTCTAGACCACTAAAACTCTGATAAGCCTGTGACCCAAGCCCTCACATCACCCAAAGAGCTGCTCCCAAATAGCTCCTAGGCAGACTCCTGACCCCTTCTTTTATTTATTGCCAATGAAATAAATGAAAGGGCATCCACCCACAACAGGGCTGGACCCTCCCACTTGGGAAAACCTGGTGACTTCCTGGGCTCTGCTGACCTGCACCACCAGGAGAAGGCTTCACATATCCGTTGGTATAAAAGCAGTATAAAAATACTGTTTAAAACAGTATTTAAATGTAGGTTTAAACCACTTTTTTTTCCATGTCCTTTCTTGTCTTCCAGGGCTCATAACCACTCCACAGCTTCCTCCTGTTGTTTTTGCCAATGTTCTCTCACAGCATCTTGACATTCTAGCCTTTTACAGATGCTCTTTACACCTCACAGTAATTAACTCAACACTGGCAAGCACAGCCAAGTTCCCGAATCAGACATTCCCAGGCAGCAGTGATTGCAATTCACTCCCTTATCTTTCCACAGTCCCCCTGGGTTCTGGACCCAGAAACACATGTATTCTTGGCCAGCAGGGCAAGAAGGATAGTTTCTAAAGAACAGCTGCTAGAGGAAGCAACAGTGGTTGATTGAAACAGCAGTGAAAGACTGAATCTTGAAAACATCCAAGAAATTCACCATCTGGGATAAAATGATAAAATAAGATTTTGAGGTCTGAGACCATCAAGGCAACTAAAGAGATGTTGTTTCCATACCTCTACAGGAATTCTCAGGGCCTGGATCACAGAAACAGCCCTTCTTTACCAGGCTACAATTCACATGAGATCTGCCAGAGGGTGGTTACAGATGGCTTCTCCTTTCGCTCATGCCTTATATCCAGGTAGCTTAATATTTTTCCTTATTGGTACTCCCAAAATGTTTCTGTGTGGAGCACAAAAGGATTTTGTCTTCTGTTTTAAAATCAGCTGAAGTTCATTTAAACAGAACTGTGGTTGAGAAACAAATATGAAAAGATTACACTAATATTGGGGATTTATGATTTTATTAATATGATATACTCTTCTGAATTGACGTTGATCAGAAATGGGGGAATTTTTCCTTTTTTATGAGATGACATAAAGCAGATATACCGGTCTCTTTTCTCCTTCCTTATTTTTATATATAATTAGATTTGGTCCACATGATGTGTCTTTCTGATGCAGGAAGCAGGAACTGAAAACACATTTCCCTTTTCATTACATCAGAGGATATTTGTTAGCTCAAGACTGTTTCATGGCATTGTGCCAGCCTTCCCCTACAAAAATAGGTGAACGATCAGTACAATAAAATTGTCAGACCCAGCTAGTCTCTCATGTCTTTTTATTTTACTCTTAGATGCAACATAGATAAATTAATAAAACCATCTTCCACACATATGCATTGGGTACATGCATGTGCAAACTTCTCTCCCAAGCCACCACCAGGGGAGAATTATGGGATCAGAGAAGGCATAAATTACATTGGCATCTAAATGAGTAAAATCTAAAGGATGAAAATGACAGCATCAATTCCATCATGGAGAACAAGAGTAAGTTAGTGGGATGCAGAAAAACACTGTTTCTATAGTTTCTAATGAGATGGTGTCTGGAAAGTGGAAGTTTGTTTCATGCTTATAAGCTGTGCTGGGAGATATAGTTTGTTACTTTTACTGTGAAACTGTGGGAGAAATTTTGTTTTTAATCACTTAACTGCCATACTGAAGGTTGTTTTCTTGGTAGTAGACCAATTGTGGCAAACAGCTGTAACCTGTACAAGATTAGCACGTATAGACAGTAAGCAAATGATGATAAGTCAGAAGACGGAAAACACTAAAAGTATGTGTACACCTACATATCTCTCTGGAAAATTTGCTTATATTTTTTCTTACAGGCCCTCTTCTTGTGTGTGGGTGAGCATCAGGAGGGAGGCTGGGGTTTGGAGGAGAGATGAGATGTGCTGCTGGGCAGGCAGGGGAGAACGGAGTGGCCTTGAGGACAAGGAGAGGGAAGAGTTGGAGATACAGTGAGAAAACATGCAGAGACAAAGGCACGAGGAGTGCCACGGAATGTGCACACGTACACGCTGGGAAAGGGGAATTTTGCAATGAGAAAATTCCACCAGAGAGACTGAATCGAGAGGAAGGTTAAGTTCTGAGATGAAAAGTTTTAAAAAGAATTTTAGAAATCCCCATCAAACAAAAATATGGGAAAAGGACAAACATGAAATAAAAACAGAATATAAAGACTTTGAAAATTAGAACTTCTATAGGAACAATGAGAAAGGGAAAGATAGAGATAACCTAAATGGTATTTTAAACATTAAGTAAGAACATTACATTGTGATGATGGTCTCTACATGTGCCCCTCCCCTCCTCAGCTCAGCTTGTGTCAGACTGTGATACAGCCTGACATAGAAAAAGCTATGATTTAGTGAGCAGAAAATGGATAGAAATCTTAAATGTAGCAAGGAAAAACTGCAGTAATTTCATCTTAGATATGTGTACTAGGAGAGGAAATGAAATTACCAGCTCTGCTGGCATAGCAGGTATCATTACAATGCCTAACACAGATTCCTTGCAGACTCCTTAAGGAAAAACTTTTTTTTATTTTTATTTTTTTTTTTTTTTTAAAGTTGTTAAGGAAAGCTTATGCTGAAATAGTAATTTCTATATATATGAACAAAGTAGTTTGTTGTTTTATTACACAGACAGCCTGAAACTGTGTTCTTCTTTGTATCTAGGATACAAAGAAGATTTCTAAGTCATGTGAATGCTCTGGTACTGCTGAATAGTACCATCTAGTCTTCTATATTGAATAGTTATAGAATTTTTTTAAGTATTTCATGTCTACAGGCAGAGGTAATATAATTAAAACCAAAAATATACTGGCAAAAATTTATATATTTATGGTTTCACTTCTTTTTTCTTTTTTTTTTCTTTTTCCCTTTTTCTTTTTCCTTCTTTCTTTTTCCTATTTGTTTTCCTTTTTATTTTTTAAAAAAATAAGTCTTGTACAAATATTTTGAATACGTATATTCAAGTGAAGTATCTATATCTATATCTATATCTATATCTATATCTATATCTATATCTATATAAAGTAGATTTCATGACCAAATATAATTTTTGGGGATATGAGAGGTCAAAACCCATATATTTGACTCACTCAAAAATTTAGACCTGAGGCCGAAAACATAGACAAGGCAGATCAAAAGACTGAGGAAATGGGAGGAAATTAAGAGGTGTCAGCCTCTGAACTCTTATAGGAGAGGTCCCTCTGACTTTTACAAAAGGGTCACAGAGAAATAATTGTAAGCACTTTCCAACCTGATAGCTTCAGTATGGTAACATATCATCCTTATCTAACAGTTGGGAAAATCAGGACACGGAGAAGTCAACAGACAGATAATGAGTCAGAAGTAGACCAACAAGAGTGGTGTTGTTCAGATTTCCAGGCCAGGGTCACAACTATTGGGTGCCCGGACTTGCTTGCCAGTACCATGAAGAACATTTCTAATTATTTACCGGTTGTGGAATTTCTATTTGTACTTCTGATAAAAGCCTCTGAAGACTGGGAGTCAGGCTCAGACATCTCAATACCCAAGGGGAGTGAAGTGTTAGTGAATTAAAGAACAGTTTACACTGGGCAAGAGTACAAAATTTCAGAAGCAGCTCCGTGCATTTGGGCAGCTATACAGCAAAACTGTGGTGCCTTGAGAGTAACAGGCTTTCCATAGAGGTGACAGTTGTGCTGTAGGGGAAGGGAAATAGTTGGGAATTCAGATGCTAACAGCAGGACTTGAACAGTGCTTGGGTCCTTAAATCCTTTGTAAACTTCAGCCCTTGAATCTCAATCTGTGCTTCTCTTTTTCTATAATTAATTTGTACAATTGATCTCTTCTGATTTGAATAACAAGCTAGCAGCAGAAGGTCTAGTCCCACTCCTAGAATTCTTGCCTATCTGGATCCGGAAACCTCATCAAAAAAGGAGTTGGTTGCATTGGCACCTATACACTCTCCAGTGCTCTAATAACATAGACCTTTCCCCCTGCACAAGACTTTCAGTTGCTGAGATGGTGGCTTGGCAATTTAAATTGCATTTGTGCACAAAATGCAGCCAATGGTCCGTTGCAAAATGTTATTTCTATCACTTAAACGTAGCAATTTCCCTTGTCACTTCTAATCTAACGCATTGTTGTTGTTTTTAAATTGACAGAAATGAAAATTAGCAAGTACTCAAGAGTCACTTATTTTATGGCACTGGTAACTGAGGCACCACATACCCACCCCATCATGCAAGAAATATGCTTGCTACTCTAATAAGGCTTCGGATGCACCTTAGATGATTGCATTTACTTTTCATGAGTCAAGTTTAGTGAACTGTGGTTTGTCATGGCATAATGTGCACACAGATTTTGCATTTGTAAAAACATGAGCAAAAGGCTCAGTTTTGCCTGCCCCTGTAAATTCACAATAGAATGAAAATTTGTCATTTCAAACAGACAGCTGAATATCTATTAATTAACTTGTTCTGGCAATTCCAAGAGAAACGTCTGGTATGTTGGTTGGGTCACAGAGCTAGATTTTGCTAATTTGAAGCCATCTTTGTTACTGTCATCAGCACATAGTTGTGACATTCAGGGGCAGATATGGTGCCATAAACCTCTGCCACTGAAAGAAACACAATTTTTCTTGTACTTCAGATCCAGAGGAGTAATCCATGAAATGTAGCTTTTGGCATTTTTTTCTAGCATAACTTCAAATGCAGGGTCCTGTCTCTGGTGATTTTTTCCATTTGCTTGTCCATATGCCAGCCCATCCATGTGGGGCTGCTCTGGCCTTTCCTTCAGGTGAGAGTTTCACAGTTGCACCTGTAAGTCTGGGGTTGGCAAATGCAGCAGGTAGGTCAGATTTTCCAGGAGATGCACGGAGGAGCCAGAAAGCAGCCAACTGTGAAATCCCACAGGCTTGTAAATCCAGGTTTGACTATTTATTTCCAGACATACTGCAGGTTTTTCACATCATGTTCTTATCAGTGTTATTGTGGTTTAAACAGGAAGCTGCATACCAATGGAGAGGGGAGGAATGTATCTACAAACAAGGGAAGGTTACTCGGCAGGGTGAGGGAGTATCCTCGCTGCTGACTGTTGTGGAGTATTTTCAGTGAATGACCTTGGATTTTCTCCCTCTTGGAAACCATGGCAACCAGCATTTGTTCTTGTAAAATAATTTCTTGTCTCGCAGTGAGTGATTATATATCTTCTCCGAACTCCAAGGTAAAAATCTTTCCACAAAGAAGAGCAAAAATTGGTAAAGAGCAAGCCTTTGTTGATTGTTCTGAATCACTATATTTTAAAATATGTGATGTAACATGGTTATCTACTGCCAACTGAACAACAAGCTAAAGAGTAGCCTCTGGATTATTGTCTGATCCTGTTTCTAGGTTAGCATAATTAAGTCTGAAATAAATACAGACATCTTTGGTGAATGCCCGTTTGTTTCCTAATTAGCATCTGACAACAATCAGGAAAAAACATTGCAAGATTATACTGACGCTTTTGTTGAGCACTTTGGGAATCACTGACATAGTAATTTCCCTGTTCCTTAATACATTTTAAAGTGATAAAGGCCATTCGCAAGTTATCCTTTTTTCAGATAATCGGTCTGTGTAATTCTGTCTGTAGCACCTCATATATCTTGTGCTTTCTCCATACAAAACCTCCCATCACCTGGGCATTAGAGGGAAGAGAAATGTCTCTCATACATCCATACAACTCAAAATCATCTGCCAAAAAACCTGAACATCAAATGCAAACCCAAATACAACAAGACAACCAAAATCTACTTAAAAATGAAGATGTGAAAGCAGCTGGGCTTTTCTGTGCACCATGCCATCTATCCCTTGTGGCCCCTCACCTGTGAAAAAATGTGCAAAGAAGACATGGA
Source organism: Peucedramus taeniatus (assembly GCA_013400575.1). NCBI lineage: Eukaryota > Metazoa > Chordata > Aves > Passeriformes > Fringillidae > Peucedramus > Peucedramus taeniatus. Next base: position 39,927 of record WBNO01018294.1, read on the forward strand.
AAATCCTCCACACCTGCTTCAGGATCATCTCTGAGGTGTGTGGAACTTCATTTTGTAGGGAAGCAAGTTGCTGAGGCATTCAACTGTGCTCTGCCCATCACAGCTTTGTAGCTGCTTCCTTTCATCTGGAAACAAGGTGCAGATGCTAAAAATTGCATAATTTAAGCATAGATCCAAAGGAAACAGGTCCTAAGGGGGAGCCAGCTGTTTCTGATTGTGAATAATCCCTCTTCTGCAGTAACTTTGAGCCTTCTGGCAGAACTCAAACAAGTCTGAGTGAGGACATGGAAACCTCAAGGACACCGATGCTGTTAGAAGCATCTGAGCATTGGGAGCTGGGTGGGAAGCAGATGTCAGGTTTTCCTACTTTCCCTTCTGCTTGAGCTCTGTCTGATGGCTCTGTGCATCCCAGCAGGTTACCAGGTGGTGAGCCCATCTTGCTCCTGAGGACCCTGTCTCTCTCCTGGCCCCACAGGAAGTCCCACAAGTTTAAGTCCAGGGTCTTCTGCAAGAGGCGAGATATCGCCCTGGGGACATGGATCCAACTGCTGTTTGCAGTCGCCTTTGGGAGCATTTAATTTCTCCTGGCTCTCCTTGCAGACTGTGGGTTTTCTGGGAAATCTACCACCCACTGCCTGCAGTCCCACCATCTCAGCAGCCCCCACAGCACCCTGCTTTAAGGGCTGCCCGGGGAGCTGAGTGACACAGCTACTGAAGAGGCAAGCAGGCAGGGCTGTACCTTGACAGCACAAGGGAGCACCCTCCGCAGCCATTTGATCTCTTTTGACCGATTCCTTGAGATCTGGCCACCCTCCCTGGACCTCCAGTCTCTGTTTGCATCCATCATCACCTGCACACCAGCCAGACTACAAAGGCAAGATTTATCCACGCTGCAATATCCCCACATCTTATGAGGATACTATGGTATACCAAAAGGCTAATACTATTCGTAGCTTTCTCATATCAGAGAAAAAACTCTATAAAACAGACATAATAATGGCATTATTAGTGACAGTTAAATGCCATACTTGAAAACAGGTGACTTAACTCCTTTTTCATCACAAGACTGCCCTCCTGCTGCTCTGCCATTAACAGCGACTTTACCTTGCAGCTTTGAATCACCATGCCAGGACACACACCTAAATGAGGATTCCCCATCAGCCAGCTAACATCCTTCAAGGAAAATGCAGCAAAAGCTCATTTTAAGAGGGGCTCTGATGGACACGGGGAGTGCAATAGGGGCAGGTTACAGTGGGACCTACATGTGCCAGTTAGAGGCACTGCTGCCAAAACTGTGGCAGCAGGGGGGCCTTAGGCAGAATGGGTGTATGGACTGCTGCATGAGGAGGCTTGCTGCAGCCTGTGCTGGGGAAGGAGCACAAGTGCAGAGCTCTGTGGTGGGCAAAAGAGGAACTCTTTGAAGACTCAGATTGATGTAGGTGCTTGGAACCCCACTGGGGCCCAGCACAAACCCTTGTTTAATAGCACCCATGGTTTATTTCAGGGAGCACTGATGGACACACATAGTCTTGGGGTGCACACCATCCCAGCCCTAAAGCCTGGGAGCCCAGAGATGGGGGCTTTCCCCAGGCCAAGCCAAACCTCTTTGCAGAGGGTTGCAGTGATGCTGCAGCCACACCTGCAGCCACCCCTCTTATATGGCCAGCCCTCCTGGGCCACAATGCACAGTGCCCAGGTGACTGTGCTGAAAAGGAATGCTTAGTAGACATGTGCATTAGCTCACAGATTAACTCTGCAGCCTTTTCCAGCCACTGACTATGAAATGGGGGTTGAAATCTGAAAGCATTGCATGGGATTAGCCATGCATCTGCCATTAAAATCAATCCTCTTCACTGCTTTGCAAATCTCCATTTGCAGTTATCTGCCTCTTGGACAAGAAATGAAGAGAGAGGATAAGAAAAAGGGGAGAATTGATCCAGAAACTTTGCATATATATGTTGTGACTCCATGTAATTTATAAATGATATCCTAGGAAAATATTCAGATTACTTTAGTTCTGTTTCAGTTCAAAATGCCTAAACAAAGAAAAGGACAATATACTGATTGGGAAGAAAAAGGTATCTGCTTGTTTTCTATAATACTGATGGGTCCAGGGACAAAAGTTACGTCAGGATCTAGACAAACACATTTTTCAGCAGATTAAAAAAAATAGAGTGCAGATGGCTGTATTCTGTTATTTTAAACTTCTGTAGTTTTTTGTTTTGTTTTGAACCATAGCCTGGGTGAGGAATTCAGTACTTTCCCTGCAGCATGTGTGCCAGAAACATAGTATTTGCATAAATAAACAACCCCCTGAAATTCCCCTGTAATTGCTCAGTTCTGGGTATTACCACTTCCAGAATTCAGAAGATTGCAGGCATGGCATGGTGATAAGCTGGCACCTGTGATGTGTGGGAGGGTGATCACAAGTGCTGTGTGCTGGGAGAGAAAGAAGTGATAGTAAAAACAGTAAAAAAAATTGGAGAAAAAAAAAAGAGGAGTGAAATCCATTAAACAGGTAGCTAAATGTTTCTGTAGATGCTCTTACTTTTTTATCAGAAGAATGTTTGTCCTGTCAGTCATATAAAAGGTGAGGCAACTGTTGGTGATACGAAATGACACCAAAACAAAAAATAAAATCACAAAACAATTGCTGATCACAAAGCAATCATTAAAAAAACCAAACCAAACCAAACCAAACAAAAAAAACCACACAAAAAACCCACAAAAAAACCCACACAAAAACAAAAACAAAAACAAACAAAAAAAACCCACAAAAAAACCCCCAAAAACGCAAAACCACACACACAAAAACAAAACAAAACAAAACAAACAAAAAAAAAAGCAGCAAAAATGTGGTTCCTAGCTTTGGTGCATAGCTGCCTCACATTTGTTTCTCATGGAGGTGCAAGTGAGTAAACAGGGTGACTGACTTGTCCTGTATCCCTCATTTTGCTCACCTGCAAGGAGGCCCTGCAATAAACATATCTAGGAAGAAAAATGAGATCTGAAAGTGCTTTGAGAGTAATAGCACAGCAAATGGAGAGATGAGAGCCAACCAGGGTTATAGGGGGGGCATGTTGTGGAAGGGCAGCTGATGCTAGCACATTTCCACAGGCTAGAACAGCAAGGTAGATGAAAGGGGACAGTTGGCCATTGGAATCTGGTGAATGGCCCAGCAGTGGAGTTCAGGGGAAGAGGGAGTCTGAGTAGTCAGACTGCTGGACGGGCACTGCAATTGTTCGTCCTTATCGTGGTAGTAAGTCCCACCATTTCACTCTTCACCTGATCATTTATTCTTACCGGTTAAGTGGAAACCTGAACATTTCCATTTTGTACTAGTTAAATTTAGCATTCCAAACAATCAAAATGTTTGATTTTGCAGCCTCTGTAATAAAAGTAGAGGAAACAGCACAAAGCTCAAGGGTGAACAGAACAGCAGAGAGGGAAGGTCTTGCTTCTTTCTAACCATGTAGAACAAGGGACTCATGTTCCATATACCTTTGTCTACTTTGTCTACTTTTCTGGTTTTGAGGCAGGGCTCTTGCAGGGGTGTCCTCCACTATGAGTCCACCCACTTTGTGTGGCACCTTTAATTACACATCAAGCAGCAGCATGTAAATACTCCCTACAAAAGGGCAGACCCTGGTAACAAAATAAATTTCATTGGTGATCTGCCTGTTGCCCACCATCCTCTGAGTTCCTTATGCAAACAGTATTGCCATGCGCAAAAATACATTATTCAATGAAGAGACCATTTTCTCAAATCCCACAGCTCAGGGGAAAAGCTTTCACAGCACGGTTCTTTTAACAGCTGTAGCTACAGACAGTGGAGAAGGCTAAAATGTGAAACTAAAATGGAGGAGAAGATATGCTGTGTTTCTAAGCAGTCTAAAAGTAGCCATGCAGTAAGAAAGCATCAAAATACAGCATGACAGTGGATATCAAAACCACAGACCAGGGTGCATGCTGGGGAAGAGAGTGAGACAGCGGAGGTGCCCTGGTAAGAACTGCCTGCAAAACCAGAAAGGGGGTAGGGAGCCAGTTTCTTTTGCACACTGTTACTAACCACTTGTGACCAGCAGAGCTTCAAGATGCACAAACGCCTGGAATAATTAGGTCAGTCGTGTCTAGATGCAGAGACAGCTAGATCAGACTTGGCTGTGCTTTAGCTTTCCCCAGGAAACCATGGCTGTCACAACACCAGAGTTCAGGAGATGGGTATAAAAAATTTGCATCTGAGGGGTTATAAAAACTACCCTATTATCAACAAACTGAGTGGGCTACAGGAGCTGCCTATACCTCAGCCTCCTCTTGCTCTCTGCAGATTGCTTGCATAAGCAGGTCTTCGACTTCAGAGGCTAGTGAGAGTAAACAGGGGAGATCAAACATACTCCATACTCATCCTGTTTAAACATAAGTTGAATTGTCTATGAGGCAGGACAATAAGTCCATGCAGCACAATGTGTGTTCAAACCCAAGGATTTCTGTGGGTAAGGAAGGGCTGTGGGATTACAGCCTGAATACTAAATAGCTTCATCATCTTCACAATGTCAAAACATCATTTTATGCCCCAGGAGGATTCCTTGATAAATGTAATTAACATTATTCTGCCTGGTATGTGAGGCAGTAGGTGTGTCAGGCCTGGGGTCCCTCAGGCTCCTGCAGACACAGAGGAGGGAAGGGGTGCTGCTGGCAGCAGAGCTACTCCAGCAGGAAGGCAGCCAGGGCACCTGGACACGTTCCCTGCCTCGCTGCCTGGGGGTCTGCAGTCGCACCTGAATCACTGCAGTAGCTCAGCCTTGGCTCACTTCTTCAGCAGCAGTGAGAAACATACTGCTGGTGGAGGGTGATGATAGAGTGTTTCCTGTAAAGATTCCAAATCCTAACAGTGGCAACTTGCGTTACAGCCACATCACCAGGTCTCAGACAGACCTGTCAGTGTTCTTACACCAGTAAAACAAAGCAGTAACACGTTTTTGTTGCATTGCTCTCTTTTTGTTTTCACAGCATAACAAAGCAATCCTGCTAACGAGAGCAGGGGAAATTGATCTGATTTGGTTTTGTTTTGATTAGGATGTTTGCAGGTTCTTGTGACAGCAAAGAGAAAACTTCCCTAGGTGTGAACCCCATGCCCAGGATAAGTAAGTTCTAGAAACTAGATCCATTCTTCTTTTTGAATAGAATATCCACTGAACCAACTCTGCTTCCTTCTTTGATGTGTGTTAGAGGCCACATAATTTATTTTTCATTTGATTTAAACTGAAATGCAGAAAGACCTGCTAGTTCTTAGCAGTAGCACAAGAACACAGTACAACTGGAATTTAGATAACATTTGACAAGAAAAAAATAACATTTTTTCCACATAGGTATTTACAGCTTTTTGTACCTACACATAGGAGTGCTTCTAGCCTTTGATGCAAGTTATTCTGAAGAAATCTTAGTGGTACAGAATTGTGTTGATTTATGCAACAAAATTTTTAGATTTTGCCTTCCATTTGGGGTCTTCAACATTTTCAACACTTTCTACAGATGACTGTAATTTCTTTCTTGCCTATCACAATAATATCATTAAAAAGCTTGGAGACAAATACAGGAGCTTGTGCCTGGAAATGGAAATAGACTGAGGAAAAAGCATAGAATATCACTTGCAAAAAACAGCAGTTATTGAAACAATATTAGTTGATTATCTAAGGTACACACCAATGTCCTTCATTCAATCACTCTGTATCTAGTAACTTAGGAAGGAAAGTATTGTATTTTAATTTAGATTATGCTTATTATAGTCTCCATAGGATTTGTAATATAATAAAACCATCCAGCAGTTTTCAACTCTGGTAGCAAAAAATGTTACTGTGCCAAGGGCATTACATCATACATTAACACTGGTTAGCCAGGAAAAATAGCACCTTATGACAGAGTCAGGGCAAAAATTATATCATAATTCACAACATGATTCCACCACCTCAGGGAACAAAGCATGACAGTAGTTGACAGAAATATACCACATTTATGGACAATAACTGCAGGACAGTTTCAGACAGCATCCTGCCAGGAACCACACAACAAAATGGGCTGGACGGGCAAACTGGGACAACAAACAACAAACACTGCTAAGTGCTGAAAATTAGAAGCAGAGATTCCAGGATCCACCTTTCACTCTCATCTAGGGGTGGCACTTGCTATGTGCTTATGCATCCCCTGTCCCACTGTTGTTTCAGGAAAAACCTCCTTTCCTTTCTTCTTATGATAATTAGCTGTTTCCATGGATAAACCCATGGCTCTCAAGGGCTCCTTACAAACCTTGCTGTCTGTGTTGAAGACATACTACCTGCAGGTTTTAGCAATTCAGGGTTTTGTTTTCTCTTTTTGAGTCCCTGTGCCTACGCTTTGAACACCACCCACCCATAACAGTTAACTTTTATGCTAAAATGCCATTAATGTTACAGGCCTGGGTGAGCAGGCTGGGAGCTATCCAAATGTTGTGTCCTTTGGTGCCCTCTTTGGTCCTGAGAACCACTAAGTCCTTGGGCACACTGGAGTGAGTGGTGGACAGACAGATTGGAAAGTTGGGAGAGAGAGAGTGTGACAAGAGGCTGGAACAAGTGCAGGCTCAATGCAACAGCTGCTTGGCTTGAGAAAGAAGGGTTTATCTGTCCAGTTTAGTCTTGCTTTACATTAGCTAACTGCACGTTAAAGCTTTGGGAACAGTTCTCTGCCCATCCACACTCGCCAGGGGTTAACCCACAGCACTGGTTGCCCTAAAGAGCTGAATCACCTGTGCTTTGTTTGCAAGCTGTCCCCACCTGGGGAATTCTCCTGTGGTCTTTCCCCTTTCATGAGGTCTGATCCTGTATTTAAATCTCTCCAACTAATTAACTGCACACCTGTTCCTGTAAAAGGGACCTCTGAGAGCTCTCACAGCAACTGGAGATGTGGCTTGCCAAAGTGGGGGTGTTGCCAGGATTGCATCACTTAAACATTTCCAGGCAGTCTAGCCTAATGGGACTGACAGAAGTGATAGAGGCCAGCAAAGACATCATGGGAACACTTTACACCACTTGGCCTTGATCCATGCTGCTGTGAGAACCCAAGTAAAAGGCAAGTTCACAGTGCTCTCCGTGGAGCAGGATGGAGCTACAGCGACCTACCTTAAGTATTTGGAAAACTGCTCTAGAGTCCTCATGTCATTTATAGTGTCTCTTCTTCAATAGAGTCCCTTGGAAAGGGCAGTATCTCTGAGCCCACTCATAGACAGGCATCCAAGAAGCCATATTTTGACTTCAAACAAAAATTTCATTCATGTGGTTGAAGGTAGGACAGGACTCTCAAATAGTGCCTTTCTTTTTAATTAGCACATAAATCAAGTCTTGGCTCCTAAATGAGTGCTTTGCTTCTTAAACAGAATTGCTATGAGAAAATCAAGGAATTTATCAGTTTGATTATTTTGAGCTTACAGTAAGAGAATCAAAATTGAGAGCTAATTCTTCATAAAAGATGGTAGCACTTCAGAATTTGTCTGTGAAAGACATCCTGTAAATCTTTTTACTTACACTGCAGTACCAAAACATCTGCATGTGAAATGTTCAAAGTTCAAATCCACAGCATTTAATTTTTTTTTCTAATCTATTTATTTGGTACATATCAGTACATATTAGAACTCTTCCCTCTTGCTGGGAAATATTAAACAACCAAAGGATCACACATGATCCCAACAGGAAGCTGTTCAGAGAAGCACACACACCTAAAGGTTTTTCCTTGTCAGTGTGTATAAACACCTAAAGGCAGCAAAGCATCTGAACACAGGCTGGGGCAGCCAGCTCCAGGTGGCTCTGCCTGAGCAGGGGCTGGACCAGAAGACCTCTAGAGGTCCCTTCCAGCCTCAGCCATTCTGTGACTCTGTGATAAGTGGTACTGCTTTCAACAAAATCAATCCTGTATTTAAAAAGTCATAAAGCTAGTTACTTGTAAGGACAACAGTGCTTATTTGTCTGTAGTGCAGCACACCTCACAGACTCACCTAGAGAGCACCATGCTAGACCAGTTCTTAGGAAGTCACAGGTTTTACACCTGTTACATAAGCAGAGGATGTGGTCCAGGAATTTTTCATATATTATCAAACGGTGCTATAAAGGATGGGTGTGAAATCAAACCAGAAAATGGATATGTGTCACCTCAGTGACAAGCATATTATGTAACCTACCTTCTATTCATACACACACCACACAGACTGGCAGGTCAGAAAGAGAGGCTTCCTTCATCACCACATCTGTCTTAAATTTCACATTCCATGGGAGTCCTGCTGCTTCCTTTGAAATCAATATTCAAATTATCATTTAGCTTAATGAGAGCAGGACTGGTCTACCTGTCTGTAGAGTCCAACACTAAACAGATAAAATTAAGTCAGAACATTTGCAAATCTTTTCCCTACTCAGCATGTTGTTACAAATGTCTGTGGACATAACTGGGGAGAATGTTAATACAACAGGCTGTTAGCACAGAATAATAATTATCTGTTGTTAGATTGATGCAAAAGGAAAGATATAATTATTTGCAATGCACAAGACTCGAGGCTTATGATAATGCTGTGTTTTGTTGAACTTTATTTCTCCCCAGTTGTCTTACTACAGGTTAATAATTTTTCTGAGGAATGTTAGTACTATTACACTTTCTTTCCCTTTGCACCTCCACTTATCAGAGGGGAAAGATTTCAACTGGTGCAGATGCATCAGCAGATCAATTTTTCTAAAGGCAAATTCACTAGATGTTTACCCCACAAACTGGGGTTTTAATTAACAATGTTGTGCTACAGAAACAAAGTAAATGACACTCTGATTGACTGGGAAAGAGCTAAGGACTATTGCACAACTGTGCCAAACTTCAGCAGGGTTAGTGTGAATTAAAGTCTGGGGTATAACTTGTTCTGACAAGAGATGAGGCACTGTGTATCTGTGAGGCTATTACATTACCAGCATTGCTCAGCAGGGTTCAGCAGAACTGTACTCCAAGAGCAAATCCAGTCTAATGATTTCAGATCATACACCTTTATGCTGGAATGGTGCTGCTTGGAGTTTCGTTTGAAATGGAATTTATAAGCTCTCTAACATGGGATTCTGTTTTGCTTAAAACACTGCTGCAATTAGTGCCAAGGTTAAATTCCAAAATCAGCTATTTAAAACAGTGGGTTCTTTATTTCTTGCTCTCTCCTGGTCAAGAATTGATTTTTTTTTTTCTGAAGGCAATGCTTTCATTAGAGACAAATTGCAAGACTCCACACAGAGTAGCCAGGCAGAACTGTAGGGAATGCATCAAGCAAGAACTCACTGCAAGTGGCATAGCAGAGCATTTTGAGCTTAGCATTTAATAGAAGCAGGTAACAAAAACACAGTTGTATTACACTGCACAGGACAAAATCCCTTGGGAGTGGCACTTCCCTTAAATTAAAAACAACAACAACAACAACCAACCAACCAACCAAACAAACAAACAAAAAACCCCACCAAACCTAAACCCATTACTGTTTTGTATCTGATCAACAAAACAAAATTCCAAGAGGAATCTGTGTCTAAGATGACCACGACTTAACTGCAGTATATGAGATAAATTCCCAAGAAAGGAAGTAGTCTAGGAGATAAAGCTGTAAATAAAGGTACATGTTGGCAATCACTTTCATTTTGTTTTATTTAGACTTCTACCCCACTACTTGTACGACAATATTACAGCTAGAAGTTAATCCAGTTCTTACCAAAATACTGCATAACCTGCACTGCCTGTTTGGTCTTTTACTGGTCTGTATCATTCATACACTTAAAATGACAGCTGTACAACCTTCCCACCAATGTCTGTGCTATAACACATAACCTTCTAATCCTAGAACACCATGCTCCTGACCCCTCCTTGTTAGACTGTCATGAGAGCAAAGAGAGCATCAGGCACATCAGACATGACAGGGGCTTCTCAAGTAGCATACACAGAGATACTTCCTACTGCCTTTTTTTTTTTTTAAACTTCTAGCTTGAGGAACACAGTGTGTCCTCATTAAAAAAAACCCTGTCTCGTAGAAAATGGTTGTCCTCCAAACTGTGTAACATGGTCATGCTCTCATATGTTTACTGACCTTTACTTCTTTCATGGCTGTGGTTCTCTGTTTAAGAGGCAAGATGGAGCTGCATGGAAAAATTGCAGCTATGAATTTTTTCCTATGAATTTTGTGTCTGTCTGAAAACTTAAAGCTAGTCACAGCACAAACCGTGGTTTTTTGGTGTCAGCTGAGGGCAAGGATATAGTTACTGTTTGCATAGACAGCGGTAGGTAAGTATGTAATGCCTAAAGTATCACTTCAGGATCAGCAACAGAGGAGTACATCAGTTTCCGTGTCCTATTTAGATTGCCTGGATGTGTCACACAGACAAACGCATTCACCAGAATTACCCTACTTTGTTAATTGTACTGAAACCACCTACAAAGACAAAACTTTTGAAGTTATCATCTTTTCCCTGTGGCAGATGTCCTTCATCATGAAAGCACAGGTGAGAGAAAGGTAAGTGCCAGTCACCTGGGAGTTTGGTATACCTACAAGGAAGGCACATCATGTGCCTACACAAAGGCAACCTCATGCAAAAAACCCCAAGCAACTCTTGAACATCTTTTAACACATCAGTTCCAGGTAAAGGCTGCTGGTTTGCTGATTCCTGTTTCCCATGATGTGTTCTGGAGCAGCTGGGGTTCAGCTTCCGAAAGTGAGAGGCACCTGCAGCTGTAGAGAAACATTCATGCCTTAGGTGTTGCCCATCATTAAGCCAGAAATGCCAATATTACTTGGGCATCAGTACTGAAGTTCTGTACCCACTGAAACTTGTCAGAAACACCTAAACTTGCTCAGCTTTTACACAGACCAAACTTTTTAAAGAAATCACAGAAAATGTTTCTCTACATAATTGGGTGCATATAAATTTAATACACATAAATCCACTAAAAATCAAAAATTTAACTTGGCAATACTAGTCTTTTTAGATACTTCCTAATATATCTCACCTGATAGTCTTTTTTTACCTCCCACTCAGGCACACTCATCTTTTTCTATTTCAAGCAAATAATACAGATAACCACGGTGATGGTACAGTCTATAAAAAACATTTGATTTTGCTCACTGTAGCTGAAGACAGATGTAACAGTGACAGAAGAACAAAAGTAATGACAGAGCACTGGGGTGTTAAGCAAAGTTTCAAAGAAGAAAGTCAATAGCTCAAGAATCAAGGGAAAAAGATATATGGTTTTGGCTCAAAGAAGTCACTGTAGTAGTTCTCTCTAGGCAGGATTTCACCCATGATGAAAAAGAGGGATCCACACAAAGGTAAAATATGAGTGATAAGTCTGGGGAAAATGCCTTTTTTATTTGGCCTTTATAATAATAGAACAGAACAAATGTAAAGGAAAAGCATTTCATATTAATATTAGAAAATAGTTTCATGCAGATAAGCCCATATGGAATCTATTGTCAATAGGCTTGGAGGATTATAGAAGGACTGGATAATGGATAGTGGCAGCATGGCATCCTGCTACAAAAAGCTGTCAAAGACTAATTACTATCAAAAAAATCATTGTACCATTGCCATGAGAATGCTAAAAATAATAAAAGGCTTCTCTTTTGTGCTGAGTTGTTAATGACAGCCTTTCTTGCCTGTTCTTCTAATACATGTAATACTAGCTTCTGTTAAGAGACAGAGGGAGGACAGATCCCACTCTGGATATCTGTGACTAGTTTAGCAGTTTTTACTTGTGTTTTTGCCTTCTTTTGTTTGGCAGGGAGAATGACCCAAGCAGAAAAGGAGGTGGTCAAAGGTGAGGAACATTTCCTCAACTCTAACAGCAAAATTCATGTTAGTTGCTGAACATGGTCCACTCATTAAAGAGAGTCACTTGGTGGCAGTCAGCTCTATTATGGTTCTTCCTAAAAATAAAGTACATTTTTTGTAATGGTGGTGTCTGAAGATGCAGACAGTGACAAACAGCATCTCCTTTATCTTTGCATTTTTCTCTTGATGTCTTGATAACACACCCATGTCAAATATTTAAAAGAAAGTCATCTTTTCCCAATCAACATATTTACTCCTCCAGAAATGCTAATGGAGACTCAGTACCAGAATAAGAAAGAAACACAAAGAGGGCAGCAGCACTGTACTTTCATCTACTACAGCAAGCAGCTGTCAGTGTTAATATAAAAATTATCCAGCAGGCATCCAAATTTATGCTAAGTAAACATTTCTTGAATCTATTACATACAGCAGGAACCTAGTTTTTCTCTGGCCTTTGTTCTAAGATTTCCCAGTCTATTTCCCAGTCTTTCTTTCCTATGGTACATACACCAAGCCAGTCACCTTGCCGTGGAAGGCCATTAGGTTGGTTGGGCAGGTTTTCCCCTTCCTAAGTCCATACCAACTACTTGCACATGTCCCTGAAATGGTTTCCAGGATTAGCTGCTTCACCACCTTGCCAGGGACTGAGGTGAGACTTTACAGGCTCTAGTTCCTCAGATTCCCCTTCCCCTTCCTGAAGACAGGAGAGACCCTTGCTTCCTCCCAGTCCTCCCAGTTCTTTTCTCCACACTCCCCCTTTTGGTTGTAAGCAGCCTGTAGTGACACAGGCCAGCATCCCCAGCCCCTGGGGGTCCATTGCTTCAGGGCCATGGGTTCTGTAGGTTTACCTAGACATATTCCTTGACCTGTAGTTTACCTAGACATATTCCTTGACCTGACCATCCTCCACTGGGAGTAAATGTACTTTGCCTTGGATTTTCCCATTGGTCCCTGAGATTACTGAGAGTGAGCTCAGTAATCAGGTAAAGAAGACATTGAGTACTTCTGTGTCCCTTGTCACAGGGCTGCCTGCCCACTTGAGCAGTGGGGCCATGTTTTTTCTTGTCTTCTTTTTGCTGATGTTGTCCTTTTGGAAACCTTTCATGTTGGTGTTCATACGTGTTGCCATATTCACTTCCAGATGAGCTTTGGCCTTTCTGACAATTTTTACAACTAGACAGCACCTCTGCAGTCCTCCTGACACCTGTTCCTGCTTCCACATGCAGTACACTTCCTTTTTATGTCAGTGTCTACTGGGGAGCTCCTTGCTCATCCTCTGCCCTCTTTGTTTGGTTTCTGTTTGTTGGCATGGACCATTTTTGAGCTTGGAGGAGATTAAACATCCACCTTAAACATCCTGGACTCCTCCTCTCTCCAGGGCCATATCCCATGGAATTCTTCTAGGCAGATCTCTAGACAAATTTTTCTCTCATAATAAGTCCCTTATTCTCTCTTCTAAGGGTCCTAATCTCCACCATCTCATGGTTCCTGCAACCAGGCTTGTGTCTGATCTTCAGATTCCTGGTCAGTTCCTCCTGGTTTGTAAGTACCAGGTCCAGCCAAGCACCTCTGCTCCATGTCTTGTTGACCTGTGTAGGGAAGATCAGTGTTGTTTATTCTTGCATTGGAAATGTCTTGAATATGGTGATTATTGCTGCAAAACCACAGTAGGTAAAACACTTCATCTTGGAGAGAATAGTCTGTTACTCCACAGACACAGGCTCACGTCAGGCTCTGACTTGCTGTTGTAGTGACAGTTATGCTGCTCTTGAAAAGGCTCTTGGACCATCTTGTGTACTTCTCCACAAACCATTGCCCTCTGTTGGCTCCCTCTGTTGCATTTATCACCATCCAAGGTCTTCACTGGCTTGCAGAATGACATTCAGTCATCCATTTTCCTTAGAGATCTCTAAGGAAAGTCTAGGAATCTCAATCTTTTCATGCCAGTCTTGTAATGCTCACAACAGCTACATTTCTGAACCTCTTTGTCATCTGTGTTGCAAACAACACTAGGATTTATTTGGCTTAACTTTACCATAGAGACAGTGTAAGGTTCTCCTGAGATCACATTCCACAAGAAACTCAGAATTTTTTATTAGATCGGGTTGACTGCAGACTAGAAAGAGCAATAGATCTCACACAAAAATGGACTACAGATACAGAGCAGTTGGAACAATTAAGGCATCCATGAAGCATATGGACTTATACTGCAGGACAGAGGCACCTCTGCATACAGAGCATGACACCCGATCAGTTGGACACTCTGACACAGAGGCTAAATCTTAGTTTCACTTTTTTCCACTGACCAAAAATACTACCTAAGGATGAAATTTCTTTAATTCCTTCCTCTAGCTTGCATGTCTTTATCATCAGAAAAGAGCTGCAGCTTCCTTAGAGAAAACCTTATGGGACACAAAACCAGGAGCTCAACATGATGCTCTAGGTTACTGAACCATCATATTCAATTCTAGTGGGAATGCAATTCTTTATTAAACTGAACTGAATAGGTACAGAAAATCTGGCCGAAGTGCCAGGAAGGAAGTATGGACTGGATTTTCCTGCCATTTAATTCCTTAACTGCTAAAGCCCCACTCTTTCAGACACTGCCAGTTCCACTATACAGAAAAGAAAGAAAATTTTTCGACCTGTGCTAAGAATGAAAATGCCTAAACATGGGGATATGGCAAGAGCCAGGCTATCTGGAGTATAATTCCCCCTTGCAGGACCAACAAGGGGGCCTGTACACAATGGGGACTCTCAATGAGTCACAGTCTGGTGGTGATGTTCAGCGTATGCTCCAAAGACTTAGCACTAAGCCTGCTTGGCCCCAGGCTGCCATGCTGACCAAAGATGCCAAACTAAATGAGTTAATTCCCAAAGCCACTTCATGGGAAACTGTGAGAAGAGGACAGAGCAGGAGAAATGGTAGGCTGCAAGAAAGCCTAAGGGGAACAAAAGGAGAGAGAGAGAAAAAAATACACCTGCATATAATGCCGATTAAACAATTCAAACTGAACTCATACAAAAATAGAAAACCAAACCCTCTGACCAAACTTGGGCAGAAATGCATTGTGAAAGTTCAGGACTACTGTGGATCCTAACAGAAAAAGTTTTTATGGACTTAATTTATTTTCTTAAATAGTTTATGTATACAGCTGTAAGCATAAATATTCAAGAAAACCAACTTTAAACAGGAGAAAACTTACAGACCTCCCGGAAAGGCTTTAGTTGGCACTAAGGGACAAAAACACTGACACAAACAAAGCACTTTATTTGAATGACTTGCTGTAGCCAAAAAAGAAAACAGCTGATCTACTTCTTTCCAGACTCCAGGTCAATTGGACAGGAAGGAACTTTTTTCAGCCTGAACAGGCTCTTCCAAGATCTGAATGTCAGCTAACTGCATTATGCCAGCTAATTAAGACACAGGCAGAATGAAGATCCTGCTGAACACAGTGGGATCCCATCACAGGATTCAGCAGACTGTACCAAGTCACATGGGGTGAGACTCCAGCGCTGGTGGTGACCCACATCCACGTGCAGGCTGCTGGTTCTGGGCAGGGATGTCTGCAGGGATTTTATCTTTTTACAATCATTAGAGACTGTGAGCTGAAAAAACAGAAGAAGCAGAAAAAGGTTGTCTTTCCCTTTCTTGTCTGAGATTTCAGATTTCTGTATCATTTAATGTACAGGATTTAAAAACTCTGTAGGTTACAACGGTCAGCTTTGCTGTGCTATTCCTTGGTCAACCACCAGCTGGAATTCTGTCATAGAAGATATATTTCAGCTTGTTCTGACTTGCAAGTAAGGAAATAATTTTTTTTTTAAATTCTTGTGTTGATACAGTAAGGTGGCTTTGAGTTGATACAGTGAAGTGGCTTTGAGTTTCTTGGAAATAAAGTCAAGGTTTGTGTTCTGTATGCTACAAGTTAAAAGCAAGAAGAATGCATCAATAAGATGTCATGATCATCTGAAGTTACTGGTTGACTTAAGAATTAAAAATATTTCACACGTTGGCTTTTGCATTATGACAGCTGTTGCTGCCTTGCCAGTGAAAGACAACCATAATGGGAAAACCTTTTCCTTCTGGACTCAAGGACAAGCAACAGAAAGAAGAGAGAAAGTAATCAGGAACAGCCCAGGACTAATGTAAGCTGAAAAAATTTGCAATTAAAGAGTCCCTAAATGTGATTTCTGTCCATACACACACCCTGGGGACTTGTGCACTTCCCTGCTGACTAGGGTATTTATACTTCTGGTTTTGCTCTCTGCTAAAGAATTATTTTCCTGGAAACAGACTCTATATTCATGAAAATAAGGAAGCAGCTCTAAAACATGATGGTTAAAGAAAACTCAGCTCTCTTCCTACCTGTTGAAGAGCAATTTTCATCCATGCAGTCCATCTGCCCACAGACATGTAAAACTTTGGATTGAAGAAATCAGCCTGGTGATACACACAGCTGCCTTCCAGAGGAGGATGCATTTTAAAAAGGCCCTTCTTGCTTGGCTGTTAAGAACTTGTTACTTGTGTACCTCAAAATAGTGGGGGGTTGTTCAGAGAATGCATGATCATGTCTCACTTTACTACTTCACCTGTACAAATTATGCACATTAACTGGCCTGTGCTTGATTTTGGAGGATAGAGCTCTTCAGAAATTCAGTGGTACAGAATTCTTGCACCCAAATTCAGTGGTACAGATTAATTTATTAAACTCTGTTGTCTCACTTCACTTTAGGCTTCTAATTATAAACGTCTTAAGAAGGCCAGGGTGGCACTGTCTGTGAGAGGGTTCAAGTGTAGATATTATGAAAGGTTTTGTACTAGCAAAATTTTTTGTTAGTGACAAAGCATGGAAGGTGTAAACAGAGAAGGCAACCTTGGAGTTGATTTTTCCTTTCTACTACCTGGTGCTAGAACCAAATAATGAATATTTGATTACAGATGGGGTTATCCCTGTGGTCTGGGAAACCAGTGCTCCCCTCATTGTCTGACAGCAGCCAGGAGCTCAAGAACTGCCCCACTCTGTGCCAGAACAATGTGGGGAGAGAGGGCATCCACTGGGGGCTGCTCTTGGTTTGTTCTTCACACAGAGAAGCCCTGCTTTTATCTTCTCAGGTCTGCTGGACAAGGTGAAAGAATATGAACAATTACCTAGCTTATATTTTCAAAGGAAAAACAAAACCAAAACCAAAAGACCAAAACCCCGAAGGTTTGGTAAACCAGAGGTGTTGAAGCCTCAGCAAGAGAAATCATATCACCTGCCCTGGAGGCTGCTTTTAAGCTGGGCTCTTGTTTTTGGTCTTTGCTTGAGCTGTGTCACCAGTGAGCTCTGCCTGGCCATGGTACCCACTGATCTTCCATAGCCTGTGGGCCAGTGCCTAAGCATGACCTTGGCCATGTCCCCAGCCTGTGACCAAGTTCTGTCATGAGCCTGCCCTGCTGTCACCTGCAGCTCCCAGCTTCCCTGCCCTTTCACCTGATCTTCATTTTCCCTTTTTTCAAGGTTCATTCCTTTGCTCCAGGAACACTGAGTGTCTCAGAGACTTCAAATTATAACTTAAAATCTGCCTGTAATATGTTCCAGTTGCATTAATTTGCAAGAAGAAAAAACCCAAAGAGTCTGAAGTTCATGGCTGTAAATCAAATACCATCCTTGTGCAGTAGTCCTTGTTTTATACAACCTCATTTTAAGTTTTTAAAGGTTTTCTTAATGTTTTTGTAACATACCAAAATCTGGGTTATGTTTCTAATGTCCAGAAATGGCATAAATGTACTCCTTTGCTATGTATGTGCTTAGATGCAGGATCACCCCTGTCATAAAACCAAGAAGCTGATGGATTGTCTAAGGAAATATTATTGCAAAGCATATTTCTCCCATTGAAAACCCAAAAAAGCAAAGTACTTACATGTACTTATTTGTTATATATTAAATCAATATTCTTTTATAATGTTTGCATTTGATGTAATTCAAAGACATTCCTATCAGGCTTGAGATATACCAGTGCTGTACAAGGATTCTTGGGAGGTCTCCTCTCCCTTGGCCTTTTAGACCTTAGAGAAGAGATGTGATACCCTAGAATGGGCTTCCTAGAAGATGTGGTTGATGCACTGACCCTGTCATTGTTTAAGGAGCATTTGGATAACATCCTTAACAATATGCTTTAATTTTTGATCAGCCCTGAAATGCTTAGGTAGTTGGGTGAGATGAGTGTTGTAGGTCCCTTACAGCTGAAATACTCCTATTGTATTGTATTGTATTGTATTGTATTGTATTGTATTGTATTGTATTGTATTGTATTGTATTCTATTGTATTCTATTCTATTCTATTCTATTCTATTCTATTCTATTCTATTCCATGGAAAGCAGTGAAACATAAGCAAAACATTGAAGCTAACATCTGAGCCAGAAGACTTCTAAACTACTTTTTAAAACTTTCAATTAAGTTTTTCTAAAGCAAAAGGGCAAGTATCTTTTCTAATGATTCCACCTGTGTCATAGTTTGTATGTGCTCATGTTGACTTTTTAAATGCCTCTGGCAGTTCTGCTGTAATTTTTTAGGATATCTGGAGTTGTAGCAGCAAAGGCTTTCTGGCCATTAGGAAAGCCTGACATATCGACCCAGCATCATATGCTACAGCTGCATTCTGATGATTTGGGAGGAAAGAAGGTCAACGAGAAGAATCAGTCAAAATGAACCCTGTAAAAGCTCATAAGAGCCTGAGAAGGCAAATAAAATTGCTTGGTATTTAGCAAAAAGTATAAACAGAGGGAAGGTAAGGATGTAAATCTGGTATCCATGGTGGAGCAAGATGATTATCTAACAGGGCTTATACATGCATGTATATATTCCAATTTCCAATTTTAATAGGTTTTTAATACTTTTCAGTAAGTATTCTAAGGGACTGGTTTTTCTAGTGATTTTTTAAAAATTGACTATTATTTTTCACATTTCTCCTATATATTTGATATATTAATTTTTAAACCTCAGGGTACTTTGGACAGGACTTTTGGGATCCAGCAAAACTCTGCTGAAACACGTGCACTGTCAAGAGCACAGCACTCATCTTGGGGCAGTACTAAGTCCCAAGCCCAAACCAAATTTTAATCCTTGCCAGAGACAGTTACCTTTCAAAGCTGTTGTGTGAGCCTGCAAGTGACACAGAAGAAAGGCTAAAGTCAAGGACCATATATATAACATTCATATGAAAATAGGAGCAGTCACGTAGATGTGAATTAGAAGGAAGTACTGTTCAGTAAAAATAAAAACAGGTGACTACAAGGTTCCAAGTAACAATAATAAGATCAGCAACCTGGTAGTTTAACGGTAGCTTCAGCTCAAGCCGGAGGAAATAGCAGTTAAGCCTGGATTTGTTTAGAAAATGATCACTACTATTTTGTCATCTGCTTGCTGTTTACATTAGGTATTGACAGCATAACTCAAATTCCTATTGAATTTCTGCACTTCAGTGCAAACCTGTCAGTGATTGAGATGCACTAGACATCTAAAAAGATCCATAACTGAAGGGCCTGAAGAGCGATATATTCCTACAGCCTGTAACAGAGGTTTCTCCCATACAGATTTCAAAATATTTTCATGGGTACCCAATCATTTACAAGCAAAAGATGAAAATTCAACTCTGTACCTCCCACAACAAACATTCCATTTGCAATTTGCAATAATCTGTGCAAGCATTAAGATTTACATAAATAGGACCAGGGATTTAATTTAGTGTTAATTCTACCTGCTTCTCTCCCAGGCTGGAGCACCCCTGACAAAGGTTGCTTGACCTGGTCAAGATCAATTGCTTGAGAAAGCAAATTTCCCTGTCTTGTCTTCAGTGACGAAGGAGCTCCTTGCTAGAATGGGAAGACCATGTTGGCCAGAGGTGGCTTTCAGAGGCTCCACAGACTAACGTGGCTCCTTCATATCTCTCCAAAGGTGTGCCTGTAAGGCCTGCCATCAGGCTGAAATTAATGTCTGTGTCGCAGAGCAAGTGATGCTTCATAAGAGACCTCAAAAATTACTTTCTTGGTTGTGAAAATAGGTGTTTTTGAAACTTTCTACTCATTCCTCACTTACTGAGTTTCATTTTCCTTTAGAAGTCTCCCCAGATTTGCCCTTAAGAAAGTCAATTTGTCCTTGCTATCTAACATCTCAAAGGAAAAATTCAATCCTCTGCAAAGAAGGATAATTTAGGACACATTTGATGGGCTGCTGCCAGTTGGTTGAGCATGGTGCTGGTAATGCCAAGGTCACAGGTTTGATCCCTGTACAGGGCATGCACTTCAGAGTCGTAATGATGATCCTTGTGGGCCCCTTCCAACTCAGAATACTCTGATTCTGTGATACAACTGAGTCCAATGCAAACCTTGGCACTGACTTGGGTATTCAAGCTGTCAGAAGGCAATTGGTACATTTATGTGAGACAGATTGTATTTTCAGGCAAAACTAGGAGGGAAAAATAGCCCCACCAGTGAACATGCAAAAAGGTAATGTACGTGTGACCTTCCTGGAAATGTTCAACACTTTTCACAGAAGACTATTTCTGTACATTTCTGTAACACTAAGAGTACTGAAATTTCATGTTCATCTTTGCAGCATTTTTCAAGACTGAATGCTGTAGTCATATCACATGGTATATGTTTAGACCTTGTTAGACTCAAAACAGACCTCTCATGTGACGGATCCCAGTGCTTTATACCAAACTATACTGTAAGACTGAGGTGGGGGCTTGTGTTTGAGAGGGATGATAGGAGGTTAGGATGCATGTTGTGCTGGAGACACTCTCTTAGCAAGTTCTCAGAGGACTGTATGCTCTCTTTTTGAGCAGCAAAGTGTGAAGTGGTCTCATATGAATAATCTCTTATTTTTGAAAAGATAACTGTGAATTCTGTATGGTAGGTATTTCTCTGAGCTTAAAGTCATCTTTTCATGAAGTTGTCACTATCTGGCACAGTATGTGTTCATCCTGTGTCTGGACAGAAGCAATCCTGGGATGAATTAAAAACATTTTACTGTGCAAGCTCATTTAGTTTAAAAATAACTAGAGATTTCTTTTTGCTCAGTGACTCCAAAGGCTGAACAACCCCTAGTTAAATACTTGATGGACTTCAGAAAGGTGAGGTAGCTAGACATGAGAGTGTAGATGGTGCCTTTGTTATTTTGTAGGATTAGTGTCTGTGATTTCACCTGATGTAACTCTGATCAATAGTTAAAAGATTGACAGCAGCAAGCAATAGAAAGGGAAAGCATGACATGGGCTTCTCCTGGAACACTTGGAAAGCAACGAGTAAACCAGTTGAGACTGTCTGTTACTCATGGAGGTAACGACTGCTCCCAAGGGCCAGAAATCTCTTTTAGACAGATATTAAGCTATTAAAAAACTAGTCTGGAAGAAATAGGCAGCACTCTCATCTGAGGAATAGTGACACAGGCAGAACAGTCAGTAAGGCTGAATTCAGCAGGGATCTGGCAGGTGGGGATGAGATGGTTGCACTCACCTGAGCTCTGAGAGGGGATGAGCTGCCCACTCATATAGCATTTATTAATCCTCATGCCTCAGACAGGGAAGCATATTCACCTAGAGGAGCTGCTTTGAATTAGTTTTCGCTCCAAGAACTATATCCCAGAATCACAGAATATGCTGGGTTGGAAGAAACCCACAAAGATTATCAAGTCCAACTCAACCCAAGAATCACACCATGTGCATGACAGCCTTGTGCAAATGCTGCTTGAACTCCATCAGGCTTGGTGACCACTTTTCTGGGGAGCCTGTTCCTTCCTCGACACAACTTCAGGCCATTCCCTTGGGTCCTGTCACTGGTCACCACAGAGAAAGATCCATGCCTGCCTTTCCTCTTCCCCTCACAGGAAAGTTTTAAGTGCAGTAAGGTCTCCCCTCAGTCTCCTCTCCAGGCTGAACAAGCCAAATTACCTCAGCTGCTCCATGGGGCTTCTCATTTAGGCCCTTCACTATCTTTGTGGCTCTCCTTTGGACACTCTCCAATATCTCTCTTATACTGTGGCACCCAGAGCTGCCCCCAGCAGTCGAGGTGAGGCCGCCCCAGCTCAGAGCAGAGTGGGACAATCCCCTCCCTTGCCCGGCTGGCGATGCTGGGCCTGATGCCCCCCCAAGGACACAGGTGGCCCTCCTGGCTGCCAGGGCACTGCTGACCATGTTCAACTTGCCATCGACCAGGACCCACTGGTCTCTCTCTGTGGCACTGCTTTCCAGCATCTCATTCCCCAGTCTGTCTGCACATCCAGGGCTGCCCCATCCCAGGTGCAGAATCCAGCACTTTCCCTTGCTGAACTTCGTATGATTGGTAATCTCCCAGCCCTCAAATTAATTGATGTCTACCTGCAGAACCACCCTGCCCTCAAGGGAGTGAACAGCTCCTCCCAATTTTTGTTATCTGCAAAGTTAGATGATGTCTCTTCAAGTGCTGCATTCAAGTAATTTATACTGTATTTGAGAGCACTGGCCCAAAGAGGAGCCCTGTGGAACCCCACAAGTGACAGGTCCCCAGTCTGATGCCATCACATTCTTTGTAATCCCTTGTGCCTCACCCATGGCCTGACCCCTTGCTCACCCATCATGTGATGTATTTACCCAGCAGTGTGCTGGACATTTTGTCCACAAGACTACTGTGAGAGACAGTATTGAAACGTTTACTGAAATCCAAAAGGATTACATCAACTGGCTTCCCTTGATCAAGTAGGGGAATTTGTCCTTATGACAGGTTACTCTGTCATAAAAGTAAGTTAATTTTGACAAGCAGGACTTTTCTGTCATGAACCTATGTTGGCTGTGACCGATGACTGCATTGTCTTTCAGGTGTTTTTCAATACCTGCCAATTCAATGGAGAACAGTATTCTCCATAATTTTGCCAGCCACTGAAGTGAGACTGCCAGGCCTGGAGTTTCCAGGCTCATCCTTCTTCCTCTTCTGGAAAACTGGGACATCAGCTAGCTTCCAGTCAAGGGAAGCTCTCTGGATTCCAAGACTGTCCAAAAAGGAAAGAGACATCACAATGAAATCAGCCAACTCTTTTCAGCATTCTCAGATGAATTCCATTGGGCCCTATAGATTTACAGGGAGCTGGGAGCTGATCATTCTCACAGCCACTGTCCTGCAACTCAGGGCCCTGGGACCCCTTAGTCCATCATTGACATTGAGGACAGAGGTAAAGAAAGATTAAACATCTCTGCCATGTCCATGTCCTTGTTTGTGAGGTGACCATCCTCACC
>WBNO01018295.1:0-49019 GCA_013400575.1 Peucedramus taeniatus
ACAGATCCAACCCCCAACAGCTACCAATTACCTCTGAGTGACACACATAACAGAAATAGGAATATCTGTATTAAAGCAAATAATTTTGGCTCCTCTATTGCCATGTACTTTTCCTATCATCAGTACTCTGTCAAGCAGAGTAATTTCTTTATACAAAAAGAAAACATATCTACCCTACAGCATTTCCAGTTATTTGCCACTGAATTTCCCACCACTTTATCAGTTCAATTAAAAATGTAAACCACAAATTTGAAATACTTCAATGACTTTTCATTCACACTGCAGCCCTGTGAGGATTCTGAACGTTCCTCCAGAGACTTACACATCACCACACCTACCTGAACACTGGAAATAAGGAGACAAAGCTAAAGTGCATAGAAATTAATGAGATCATTGCAATAACATCAATGAAACCCTTGTGGTAATTGGGTGAATGGCTAAGGCTGAAACACATTGTTCCATAAAAAGAAAAGCTCTGCTTACAGAGATGAATATTAAGCTTGAAAGCACCTAAATAAAATCTGTTAAAATAATTCCCCCAAATGAGACTGGGTGAGAGGAGAATTACAGAAAAACAACACTAAAACTGTATCTCTTTTTTGCCGCCATTTAAACAATAACAAGGTGGGTGAGACAGAAAAAGTAATTTGAAACTCTGTTAAATTCATCCTTTCTCCAGCCTTTGTGCTAGCTACATTAGACATGGATTCCATCTCCAGCTGAAACATCCTTAATCTGAATTTGTTTGTCCTGGAATTGCTGCTCTCTCACTGTGTCAGAATAATGCAGCCATTACAGCACTGTCACTTTTGCTGAGCGCAGATGGACTCGTGCATTTCACTGTCACACGGGATACTCAAGTAAGTAAGGTCACATGTAATCTCCAGAGAAACTGAAGCAACTACAATAGCACAGGCCACGGTGGAGATGTTTTCAGACAGTACCTGAAGAGTAAAACATCAAGAGAGCTACCTGAGCTGTGATCTACCATTAGCACTGCTACTTAAAGCATAAAAGCATATTGCTTGCCTTCAGGAAATGCTTGCCTCAGGTCTGCAGTACTTCTGAGTCAAAACACCCCAAGCTACATGGCTGTGCCAACAGTGCCTTACCCAATCCCTACACAACTCCTAATTTCACAGCACTGCTTTATTGCTTCTTTCCTAACAAGACCTAAGACCTCCATTACATTCTGCACAAAAAAGAGACATAGGATTTACTAAGTTTATGCCTCCAACTAAAGAGGAGTAATGAGGGAGAAAACGGATGCCTTGCACCCAGAGACCATTCCTTTTATCCCAACAATGCACCTGATACATATAACATTCTGTAATCCCTCACCCTCAGCTCCATGACTAAACCATAGTAGATGGAACAGCACTTGAGATACCTTGTCAAAAGTTTAAAAACACACAATATACACAGGGATTTCTTCAACCACACTTTGGCTGCTACAGAAAAAAAAAATCTGGTAGAAAGAAGGAGCCAAACCCATCCTTCTGAAGCTCTGTGCTGACTTGTACATGAAAACAACCAAATGCAAAGTCTAGAGTCTATCTCCATCTAAGACCCACTAGTTGTCGCCACTGGAAAAAAAAATGTCAAGGGAAGCCAACTGAATGAAGCAATTCCCAGATTCTATTTTTCAACTGTTTCAACTGCTTCTTTAATAGTTTCCTCCCTTTCACTGTTATTTTTCATGTTTTCTATTTCTCCTGCAGACACATATGAAATTAGGCAATTCCTAAAGTAATAGAGGAGAGGAGCTGGCTTTCCCTTCACTGCGAGCCAATATGTGATCTTTCCTTTCCTTAGCTGGTTAACTGTGGGCTCCAGAAAACAGACTGATGCTGGCAATTTCTGAACACAGTTATCTTGCACTAATTTCACTTTAGAAGTCTACCACAAACCTCCACAACTGCAATTCATCAAATCCATTCTAGGACCAGTTGACCTTCATGACACCCTGATAAATGTTTCTCCTCTCTAGTTAGGCTTTCTGGTTTTTCTTACAGGAGTTAAGACTGAAAGACAAAAAGACTGAAATGTACTGAAATTAATAATTAGGCTACAGCAGTCAGACATAAAGATGCCAACTTATTAACTGGTTGATTTTGTTCTAGCCCATAAGAACAGTAAGGGAGATAATTTACTGACACAAACAGCATTGCAAATAACAACTTATCTTTTTTAGCTGAATATAAGCAACAGGACAAGAACTCCTGAAAAAGACAAACAACTCTAAGTTTTATTATCAATAATGAATGCCTTGCCCTACATAGAAGTTTTCAAGTCTGATGGATTTCAGAGTGTTTCACAGGACAAACATGTGAAAGAATTAGACAATCCTGGAACAGGAGAGAGCAGATATCATAGCACACACTCCTCCAAGATTTTTTTTGGGTTAAAACAATGGCAAGTTTGACTCTTTTTTATTTCCCCTGAAAAGATCTTTTAAATATTAGCAATGAAAGCTATCTTTTGGTTCATATTTGTACATACTTCATCTCTGTCTGATAGGAAAGGAGAGAAGTAAAACTAAGTACAGACTGTGAGACAGTGAAAGAGAGAAAAGGAGCACGAATTATGTCAGAACTGTCTAAAACTGAAGAAAAGGGAGTGAAAGGCCAGAAATCTGTACCAAAGTTGAGATCTCCCTGTGAATTTTATGTTGGCATATTTACTGGGCCTGTGCACGGAGCCAGAGGTGGAACAGCCAAACATGACATCATTCACAAATGGGACGTGTCACCAGTCCACAGGGAACTGAAGAGGTCATGAAAAATAGCATTGCCCATGGAGATTTCACCCACTCACCAAACAAATGAAAATTTCATTGGAAGCGTTCAAGTTGCCCAACCATTTAAAAAATTTATTCAACACCAATGAAAAGAAAGGTTAAACCATCCATTACAATTTCTCAATCTGCGGTATCCATTACTATTTTTTTTAATGTATTTTGAATTACAAAGCAGAAGTGTCTTAGAAAAAAAGAAAAAGGTAAAGCACATAATGAATACATGTGGAAACTTAAGACAATTGGTACTTGATCTTGGATCGGGAAATAGCTTTCTGTTCTCGGCATTCCTCCAATGCCAACCTGAACTTCCAGTAAGCCCATGACAGAATAAACACCAGAACCAGTGAAAACAAATGACAGGAGCTAACACTTACCATGTACAAATCCTCATTGATGCCAAGGTACTTCCCATTGCCACAACCAATATCAGCCACTATTGACCCTGTTGGCAGGGACCTGAGAAACTCTACAATTCGGGGCCATGGGCTATGCCTGGTACTGCTGAAGTGTGTGGCAATCTCTTCATACACCTTGTGTACATATTCCTGCTCCAGCTTTGAGGCCTCCATCTCATTCTGGGGAAATGAAGGTTGCACCGGTCTCTGCTGTCCTTTCTGGCTGTCACAGACAGATGGGTAAACTAGATACAGCAACAGATACAAAAGATTAATTTTTTAAGCAATTCCTCATTGATTAAGCATATTTAGTAAAATTAAGTTAAAGGTGAAATATTAAAATGCAAAAAATGCTTCAATCCTCCTTTACCTTTTAAAAACTGAAACACAGGTCAAACTACAGAAGTGTTTGATGACCTGAAAATAAGTAACCGGCCCACACGTACCAGAGGCTGTTTGCAATGATCATTAATCTGCTATGTTAATGATGTTTATGTTCTCAAAACTGAGATAGTGCCCCCAATGCCAAAGACCACAACATCATTACAAATCAGCCGCTGAAATTCCGTTCTAAGGGCATAAATGGACTTCAGTTCCATGTAATCATTGAGCCACCTGCCTATTATTATCTCTACTGCCCTAAGACACTTTACATGGCTCTATCACAGCACATATGACTGCTTCTCCTTCTCTAATGTACCTATTTTCTCAAAATTACAGGCCCCCTCAAAAAAAAAAAGATCAAAACTGAGGAAAAAACTTGAAGAATAGTAGTTATTTCTATTTTATTACATTATTAAGCACTTGAAATGCCAATGAAACCCAAGACTCCAGACTACTTGCCTGGCTCTGGAGAAAGCCAAATGCTCTCCTGTATAGAGAAACTCCAGCAACCACATGAATGCAACCATTTCAAGCCATATAGCAAGCTATGAACCATCCAGAGTAGCTATGATGACTGCCAAAACTACCCAAAGGAATCAAATTATTTGCTCAAATCAAAAAAAGCTATCTATTGGTGATAAATAACAATTCTGACTTGAAAGTTGCCTCAAGACACTTACTGCAATTGCAATGGTTTCTCCTCACTTTCCTGAATGTAAACGACGTCCTTGTTTCCCTTCGATTTAATGTTAAATCTCCAACATCAGCAGTGATTGTTCTAACTTCGTGCCCATGTTCTGATGCTTGAATAACATCGTATTTTCTGGGTGTGATCCTAAAATAAAGCAACACAAAATAAAGGAATAATTCAATTTGCATCAGAAAAAAACCCAATCCATCTTTGTAAGAAGGCAGTCTCTACACTCAGAGAAATGTGATTACAACATCCTATTTAACATACTTCTGCCTCTCAGTTTTCAACTTATTCAATTTCAGAGAGAAAAAGAAATGACACATAAACTAATGACATGAATTTAAGTGTTTTTAATTGCATGTAATTACATTTCCCTTCCTTCCATTTTCTTCCATATAGTTTGATTGTTTATTTGTCTAGTACTTTTAAATATATAAATATATTTAATATATTTATTTTTGTCCTAGTTTGGGCTGGAGTAGAGTTAATTTTCTTCTAAGCATCTGTGCTAATAGCAGCAGTGCTGTGTTTTGGATTTAGTATGAGAATAATGTTGGTAACACACTGATGTTGCAGTTGTTTCTCAGTAATGCTTACTCTAAGTGAGGACTTTTCAGTTTCCCATGCTCTGCCAGTGAGGAGGGCACAAGAAGCTGGCAGAGAGCATGGCCAGGACAGCTGACCTGAACTGGGCAGAGGGACATTTCATACCACAGAGCATCCTGCTCAGTGTATGCACTGGGGGATGAGCTGGGCATCAGTCAGTGGATGGTGAAAAAGTGCATTGTGCATCACTTGTCTCTCCTGGGTTTTGCTCCTCTCTCTCATTTCCTTTCTTTACTATTACGAGGACTTGCAAATGTCAAAAATAAAATGCTGCACCCCCTCTTGCTTGGCACAGAGTGGTTTTAGTATTGCAGTGCCAAGAATATAGTTTTGCCAAGTTATCCAACCAAATATGAAAAACACCACTAATGAACTTCATCAGAAAAGTCAGAATTTTACTTCACCTATGAGGCAAAAAGAGAATACATCTTTTGTCCTCCTTGATGACACTGCATAGATTATTTCTAAACCATGTGTTTCTCCTTTACAGAGAACTGAACAAAAATGCTTTTCCTGTACACTTTGTTAATGGGGTCAAAATGAAGTCTCTAATTCCTTGGCATCCAAGCACACACACTGAAAACATGTCCATTAATTTCAAAACTGACTCTTGTGCTCTTACAATTTGTCTTCTGAGGTGTAGATAAAAGGTATCACAAATGTTATTAAATATATTTTTACATTATGTATGCAAGTGAATTATTTACAACTTCTCGCTGGATGATTTTCATTTTGATTGCAATACGATGTTTCAGCAGCATGATGAAAAGCTTGACCCCCTACTGCTTTTAAAAACATATGGAAGAAATATATTTAGGAAAGGTAGACAAGAACCAGCACGGGAACCATTTGTACATGAGTAGAAAGGTCTGGGATCTTAATTTTCAATGTAATTTATTCATTGGTTCTCAAAAGACAACCATCATTTGAAGGTACAAGGGAATTAAGTAATAATCTCATTCCACGTTTTAATAGAAAGGTACACTATTCAAACTTCAATGGCTGCTGGCCAGTACTGCAAGTGCCCAGCATGCATCCTTCCACCTCCTGGGAGTGTGGCTGCCCAGGGCTGCTTGGAAGGAGCAGAGCTGGTAGCCCTGGAGAAAGCTGAGACCTCAGAAAAGGCAAGCCCTCTTTCCCCTGGGAGCTGTGGTTAAATGGAGGCTGTCCCCCCAGCCCTTGTTCCTGTTACAGCCTCAGATGCATCCCCAGCTCTATGTGCACAGCCATTTACTTGACCCTGGGCTGGTGTTCCAACCTGGCCTCAGCATGGCCCATGCAGCTGCATGATGCCTGGGGTTGGGGACTGCCCACCGGCTTCCCTGGCCAGCAATGCCACCGACACGGAAACTGCACTGTGTTCTCCAGCTGTACGTGACCTTTCCAAAGGACAAATGACGGTATTAGACAGGAGAGCATAAGAAGCTTACAATGCTGGTATCTGTATTCAGTCCTGTGTATCAAACAACAAGGGAGCTCACTGCCCTGGGCTTCTATACTGATGCACATCAGAAGTACCAAGTGCTTTTAAAAACTATTTAATTTAACGAGGGAATATACAGGTGGTATAAGAACTCTCTAAAATTAACAATATAAAGGTTATCAGGGAGTTCATATTCACCTGTTTTCATAACACATATTAACCAGCAAAATTAAAAGGCAGAAAATTTTCTGCCAATAAAAGGATTTGGTGTTTAATTTACGAAGAAGGTAATTAGTGTCTCTAATTGACTGCTGAACCAGTGATGGCTTGGGTCAAACAAAGGAAGAAATGCTTACTGTGGGTATTTCTGTCCAAT
Source organism: Peucedramus taeniatus (assembly GCA_013400575.1). Classification (NCBI taxonomy): domain Eukaryota; kingdom Metazoa; phylum Chordata; class Aves; order Passeriformes; family Fringillidae; genus Peucedramus; species Peucedramus taeniatus. Next base: position 6,679 of record WBNO01018295.1, read on the forward strand.
ACAGGGTTGCCATACGCTCCTGAAATGCATTTCTGTTGCACTCAGAGCTCAGCAAGGTTTTAGCCTTTTTGCCAATTTCAGCACTCCAATTGTAACTATCTCCCAGTGGGGCATGATTTTAAAAGCATGTATTTAAATTCTACAATAAGGAGAGCCCCAAGACATATTTCAAGAAATCTCTTAGCAGCATCCCAAAACTGCTCAATGCAGTCTTACCAGCAGCTAAAGTGTCCCTAAAGCAGCTGGGAACAGCTCAGGAAGACTCCCCTCTGCCACCCTCAGGCTCTCAGTGCAGGATAAATCAATTTTTTAAACTCTCAAGCCCCTCATAAGCCTGTGGCATATGTAATCCAATGGGAAAAATTGTGGGCTGAAAAGAGAGGAAGGGAATGGTGACACTAATTGCACTACAATCAATTCTTCGCCAGCTCAGAGTCATTGAGAACTTTCACACTGCAGATGTGAGAGCGATTTCTGACTGAAACTTCACTTGTGACAGCAGCAGGAAGCTACACCTCAGGGACTGGTAATTAGCTCCCTAAATCCCCAAGTTTTTCAATTTAACCTAAGCAGCATCTGAGCAGAGGAGTGAATTTGTGTATTAATTATAAAACTTGACTTGATTTCTTTCAGGCAATTTTAAACCCAGAATGTCATTAAAAAGCAAACAAACAACATTTATTATTCCTCTACTATCAGCAATGCAGGGACTCTTAGACATACCCATGTGTCCACAGGTATCTGGATTCTCCAGTCATCACCAGTAAACTGCATCGGGGCAACATAATTGCCACTGTATGGCCATCAGGGTGTTTGAAATCCATCACAATCTAAAAAGAAACAAAATCTGTCACTGAGCATGAGCATGACTTATAGAGCTCCATATACAAGCCAGGTATTCTCAAGTCCTAGCTTTGTTTGTTTCTCTAATGCGTTCAACTGAATATTGCTATGAAACAGCTACATATTTCCCAGGGATGCAAAAGTCTCCAGGTCCCCTGTCCTAAAGCACACCCCCTCTTGTTCAGCACAATGTTCAAATCTCAGGCAGTCACAAATATACGTATATAGAGATAATTAAAATTACATATAAATTTCTTTTCACAATAAACACTTTGTAAGAACAATAGCACTGTTCAATCTCTGTGTGTAGCTGTGAGGCAGGAAAGGACCGCCATCCCACAACTAAAGGCAGCTGCATGAGAGGAAGTGAGGGCTCGTTTGCAGTATTTCAAGCATCTGAAAGTTATGTACCTGGACTAAGGCCATCAGCTACTGTCTTTTTGTGATGTCTATGCAGAGAGACAAGTTTCTCCACAGGGTTATTCATCCTAGTGTAAAATGTAGAGCTAAGTGATGTGGAATGACCCTATGCCCTCTGGAATTGCCTACCCATTCACAGGGGATGAGCTGAGACAATTAGCTCAGTAGATACCTAACATTCAGATAGGCAGTATTAGATGAGAGAAAATTTCCAACCTGCCCACATTCTTGCAGAGTTGAAGGACAACAAGCACATCCCAAGATCCTGACTAACATGCCAACTAGCAGACCATCCTTTTATTATCTACCATCTGGCTTCCAGCCACAGCAATATACTGAGGTAACGCTTTCAGCTTTATTCCAATTTCACAGCCCAGATGGCAGTGGTACATTTTGCTTCTGCTTGGGCTAGGAATGTTATCCTTTTACATTTCCCAAATGAGAGAAATTCTTGCTGTGGAAAATAAGGAGCAGGTCATTTAAGCAAGCCAAATGAGTTACAGAAGACTTACTGAAAAAGAAAAGTGGTCAAAACCTATTCAAGTCAGCAGTTCCTGGTACACGGGAGAATTAGCATCATGAAAATGCTGCCATCTGATTTGTAACCTATTAAGTATGCAATTTAAAAACAGACTTACTCCAGTATACCAGATTGAAACAAATTAGGCAGTTCTCCTTCTGCGTACAGATGCATTTAACAAAGAAAAAACACTGGTGCAACAATCAGTCATTCAGCACAAAAACCCAGCATGACAGAGACTGAATATGCAAGACTCTTAAACACTACAAATTGCCACTAACAACAATTACTATTTAATGTTTGCACACTGAAGCAAAACACAGTGGCATTTACATTTTTTAGGAAAAAAATTATTTATACTGTACTACCACTCAGAGTGACACAGCTTCTCTTGTTGGGACATCTAAATTTAAGGCAAAAAGTGAAAAGAGTGACAAACTGTGGGGTTGAAAGGGGTAAAGAGATATCAGAGAAGAATAATAAAGTATAACTATAAGCTCTGATTAATGATCATGAAACATTTCAATAGCTGCACAAATACATGAATGGCAGCCACTTGCTACTGTACTCCTTCCTTTGAACTTTGCAATTTCTTCTAGGAAACCTCAAAGAAGCATGGGGTGAAGAAGGAGAAAATATAGTAGACTTAACAAATCTGACAGGAATGCTGTCCTGTAAAGCACAAGTAACAGCAAGTCTCTGTAAAAAGATGCAGCTATCTGGCAAGGCAAATAAATCAGAAGATAACTAATCAGAATGAGCAAGTAAGGAAAGAAAAAGCATGAAAAGAAAAGAAATGGGGAGTGAAGTGGTAGGATGAAATGGGTGAGATGATGCCTCAGTCTGTCTTTTGCCTCTCTGGCTCACTGCTGCTGGGGACAGGAGTGAGGGGACAAGATAGAGTCCAAGTTCTTCGGCAGTACGGCATAATAAACTGAACACAAGAATGTCCAGGTTCCTTCCTGGAAGGAATCCCATTACCTCACTGGTCTTCCTTCCGAGTCAGTAGTAACTACAAAGCTCTGCTCTTGCAGATGACAATAAAAAACTGCACTTTCTCCATGAATCAATGAGGAGACCTCTAATGAGTCCCCTGTACTTCCGGTTCCCATCTCCCTCCAGGGCCCAAAAGAGGACCTTGTTCCCTTTCATTTCTGCATGCCAGGCTGGTGACTCCATACGAAGTAGTGGGAAACAATAGTATCTCCAGCTCCCTGCCCTCTCTGCTGTTTTACTTCATTTATCTCCAATTCCTTTACCCCACCACCTGTGTGACCCCAGAGTCTCTTCACAAGAGATGCTCCTCAAACCCTGTCCTGTAAACAACTGTGCATCCAAAACAACAGGTTCAGAGTGCTGTACAGGCAGGCGACACGTTGGGAATGAGAGGCCACAAAACTATCCCCGGCAGCTGGATTTTCAAGCTGCAGTGGCAGGAAAAGAAAGAAGAGAAGAGCATGTTCTCCTGGCTGAATTTCAACTACACTAACCCAACAAGAAATACATGAAACAAAATTTCTGGTAGTGCAGAATGTGAGGCTGAAAAGCAAGAATTTCTCTTGGTAACATCTAGTCCTCACCAGAACAGAATCCAAGCTCTGTTCCTGTTTTTCTGGGAAGGGAAAGCTTCGGTACTATAATGTCACTTTGTGTAGCTGCTCCCCATCTAAGTGAATTTCATCCTTATGAGAATCTGTGATGATTTGGGAAGGAAAATATAAATAAAGGATTAATTTACTTGCAAATGGACAATGACATCAAGTAATTAAAAGAGTCAAAAATCCAAATCCAAAACTGACTCTTGCTTATGAAGCAGACTGAGGTCCTCAGCTAGAATATATTAAGGTTTTGCACTGATCTATTAACAACAAATTTGACGTTGCAATTGAGACAGAGCATAACATTTAAGGAACATCTGAAGAAAATTATTATAATTCCTATGTGTCATTCACATTTACCTAGACTAATTGCACCTGAATGCTTGGAAAACCAAGCAGGAGTACTTCTTCTATCCTTTGTTTACAGCACAGTAAAGAACATTCAATCCAGAAGGATTTCTGAAGAACTCTGTTCTTATCTCTGGCAAGCCTGTTGCTGACTGAAGTAGATAACATTCCCACACTCCTCTATGTGTCTTCATCTGGGCAGAGCATTCTCAACTGTCACTGTCAAACACACACACACACAGAAGATTAACGCATTTGCTCCTCTTTTTAATTTACTAAGAACTTACAATCAATAAAGCAACTTTGCCACTGCTGAATCAATCTGCTTCATGACAGCTTTGCTCCACAGGAGCTATTTCCAATAACTATTTTTGTTTTTACCTATCTTCTTTTTTCTCTTAGATGGCAGAGTCAATAAAGATCAAATTTCCAGCTAGCTCATGGTGCATCATCCAAGGATTACAATCGAAAAATAAAAATAGTGGTGCTATATAAGTTTTACCATTTTTCCTTCTACTATGGAAAAAGTGGGTCTCTGAATAGAGGGGAAAAATAAACTTGAATGAAACAAACAGCTAGTATCTACTTGTGGCTTTAAATAACTTGTCATGATGCCAAGTTACTTAAGAGAGAGTGTTCATGACAAGGGAGCACATGAACCAGTAAACAGCTTTCAAGGATGGCTAAACATCAAAGCAAAGAGACACCCACATTGCAAACATTGTTCCCTGTGGCATAAAATATGGCAAGGTGAAAAAATCAGAAAATAATTCAACATAAGAAGAGAATAAAGTATCTTTTTCTTAACACCTCAGGGTGCAGAAGTCTGTGCCACCTTTCAGTGCAGTGGTACTGTACTTCATGAAAGAGTAGGAGGATGAAGGTGAATGACTGGTCTATCAAACAAGTAAAGATTCAAAGGCAAAACAGAAATAATGCAACAGAGCTATAAAGACAATGTCAATAAGAAATTCACATCTACAGTGCAGATTGACAATTATTTTTCTAAGCTTTGTCTCTGATGCAATTTGTATTTGATGTTAATAGACTACCTTAGACGAAACATACTCTAAAGCTAAAAAAAGTACAATGTGGAATGCTTCTCAAGTCTCTGACATTATTTACTGAATTTTCAGAGAGCAAAGACAGATTATCAGCCTACATAACAGTTTCCCACATGTAAAACAGATGAAAAAGAATGTCTACTTCAAAGACAGCCGAGAGGTTTAAAGCCCACACACAGAGCTTGAACAACACAGTGGAGCTCTGTGCAGAGACAAGAGCCTGCTGGCTCACACAGGACCAAGGCAATTAATTGGTAATATACAGCACCTTTCATTGCAAAAACCATGCTAAATTCCAAAATTCAGGATTCAGAAAATGCTGAATTTTAAAAGGAAAGCAATTAGGATTATCTTTCCTGAAAAATCCACATCATAACAAATTTACCTTATGTAATAAATAATTTACATTGTGTATCATGTTCTCTGACCATACTTCAGAAAACAAGTGTTGCATTGACAATCTTGATGATGAACTATTTCAGTAGTGCCTTTCTCAAAAATCTCTCAACACATGTGCAGGCCTCCCCAAATATCAGATCTATACCAAAGCATACCATCTCTTGCTAAGCCTGTTTGTCCACTATGGTGATGTTACTCAGATGCTTAATATACTTACTAAGCTTCCTTTCTTCAAAAATTGTATTCCGTTTTCCAGCCACGCAACATGTTACTATCTTCCTGAATTCTCTTGTGTCTCTTTATGTATCTATGCATTTCTTCCTCTTAATCGAAGTCTCATATATGAGTGTTTAAAAAATACTTCAATATATGGACAGCACTTCATTATTTTATATCTGAGGTCTTGCCTTGCTATGATTTTCTTGGTACGCCCACGGAGTTGAGTGCATCCGCTAAGCAGCACACCAGTATCTCTCCTAGTTATTCTGTATGCTATTGGCTCCATTATACAAATTCCCTTATTGTCTGGCCTCTGTCTAAAAGATTCAGGTAGTGCAAAGAAGAGAAAAACTACTGTAATTTTCAAGTTAACCATGGTTGGATGGAGGAACTTCTAATTCTCTGCAGGCGTTGTCACAGCTAACTGGAATATATACCACTCTCCTTTTGTACCCAGGGATTCATCTCTGGAGGTTCACCAACTCCAAGTTATTAGAAATTATCAGTCACCTCACTAAGCTGGATGCCAGCTCCTTGTGATATTCAGTGAGGTGGCTGCCCTGCCCAGCCTTGGCAGAAGTTGGGATGCTGGTGGTACTTATGGCACCATCCCACCAACTCCTGCTGACTCCTTGTTTCAAAAGCCTTTAAATGTGTCCATTCCTACTGCCTCTAAAGGTATGTATGTCTCTTCTTTTGTATGTCAAGACATTACCTGTGGTCTTTGCACCTTCCCAGATCATTACCTGTGTTAAAACTCATTGTTGAATATTAGACTCGTATATAAAAGACTTTCAATCCCTACAGTAAAAGGCAAGAGTTGCATTACCACTGCTCCCCTCTCTCTCACCCCCAACAGGTATAGATGTCTCCTTTCTGAAAAGTGCTATCACACCCAAGCATAAAACCTGGATGTCCTTTTTTGAATCCAGAGTCAAAGAGTCTGTCAAGTTCCCAACAAGAACCAATTTAGTTGTTCTCACCAACATTTCATCTTCGTCCTTTAATAAACTGCCTCTCTAGCTCTTAGCTTAAACTCTTTTACTACATAGAAAGCAAGAGGCTAATGCTGTTAGTCTTCTTTTAATTTCTTTTACTGACTTAGCCTTCTCTGCAGCATCTTCCATTCTTTCAGTCACATATCTTCCCTCATATCCATGGGTGCTACAACACTGACATGCAGGGAATTGCATCCAACCAGGGCATAATGTGCCTGAGATGCACCAAATAATTTATCTTCCTTTCCAAAGGAAAGGTTTTGCATCCCTTGCTTTCTAATGGAGTACAGTTCAATGGAAGAGCACAAGAGGACTCCCACACATCCTGACTCTGATCGTCTCCACAGGGCTCAGTCTGTTAAGCTGTAAAGCCCAGACATCATAAGAAAGCATTTCTGTGTCCTCAATTACATCTTCTCAGACTTGCATTTAATGTGTTACTCTAGGTCCTGAAAGCAAATAATCCTTATTTACATGTCTAATAGAGTACCAAATGTCCACCAAGAAACCACTGAACAAGTCCTTACAACACAGACACAGCTGTTCTGTAATAAGCATAAATTTATATGCAAATATGATATTTAGAGGATCCTAAACGTGGTAACACGTGGTCTATGTGATGCTGCGGCATATCTGTCATTCATCCACACATTTAGAGAAGTTCTCCAGAGACCTTCAATATCTAAGTAGAAAGGGAAACACTTCAGTATTCAAAAAGCACATCTCACCTTTCTAAACCATTGATTGCTTACCAATATCGTTAAGTTCAGAGTGCTGAACAGGCAGATGACACGTTGGAAATACACACAATTCTCATGTTACTGAGGTTGCAAATATATGTAAGCAGGACTCCCTTCAACTGTAATTTTACATCCATTCCATGCTACCTGTACATTTATCATCCTGTCATCAACCATTGCAGGCTTTAACTGCAAGTTTTCTACAGCAGAAGCAGTGTGGGGAACAGTGAATAAAGCCTCCATGCAATATAAACACAACTGATATAGCAAAAACCAGGCTTTGGCTGAGTAATATTGCCGAACATGGAATAATGCAGGTAAGTGTAATTTGCAGGAAAGAAGACCTGAAATATTTATATTCAAAGTGTAGACTCATACCACAGACCCACCAGCTCTTGTAAAATAGCCCAAGTCCTTGTAGGCTCAGTGTACTTCAAGGCATGGCTAAAACATGCTGCATGTTCATTATCCTACATTGTGGAAAACCATCTTCCCTCACTCTCTACAAATACTGGGATTGTTCATCAAAGCTTATTCTCCTCTGCACATCTCAGATTTCTGCTCGCAGTGCTGTAGTACAGGAATTCAAGCTAACTTTAAGACTAGGGTGGAAATAGGCAAATCAATTCAAGATTAAGATCTACATTTGGCCTTAGATTTTAAAAACATTTGGCCTTAGATTTTAAAACAACCCATTAGGGGACTGAAACCTATGAAATTAAACAAGAGATGTCTAACTCAGCATGAGCTGAATTACCCCATAGGCTGGACTGACTCAATCCCCATTGATGACAGAGGAGCTCAGGCATGCAGTGTACAGTTACACACCTACTCATAAACACTAAAATGTCAGCGTCTTAACCCTGGACTAAATACCACTGACAACAAGTTATTTAATAAGGCATCCAAGTATGGATTCAGCAGATGCTTCAACTCTGTTTAAAACAGAGTTCTGCTTTAATTAAAACCTATTCCTGTACTATTATAATCACCAAAATCTTGGCTCCTACTTTCTGAGAAAGTAGTATGGAAACAGTGTGGTGCTGAATACCTGTAATTCAAAGGGATGAAATGATGAATTTATGCACTCATACTTTGAAACAAAGGTCAGCTAGTCCTTCTCACACCTGCAACTAACAACTGTCCCAGAGATCACTGCAGTAAGAGACCTGCCAGGATACAAGACATGCAAACTGTGCCTTCCCAAACTAATTCTTGCATCATATCTCATAAGGGCTGACAAGACATGGTTTTTAATCTATTGCTATAGAAACTACCATATGGCCTGCTTCCTAATCCTCTACATCTTCACTGTAAAAGGGAAATCTACTGAGGAACAAAGATCTGGGCACGAATCTAAAGAAATTGCTTACATACATTAAGAAACCTCATTCCTTAGCAGTCAAAAGCATATAATCCTCAATCCGTCCCCCAAAACACCCCCAAAAACCCAAACAAAATCCAAAGAACTAATGAAAGCCAATGAAAGCCATCTTCTCAGTTAACAATGTCTCCCGTGGCCATAAAGTATAATTCAAAACACTGCATGACACAAAGACACTTTAAATTATTTGAAGAAAATTGTTTTATCAATTACTCAATTACTACATTTCACCCCACAGAGCTCCCACACATCTGACATATACATGTTATTTTAGAACAGGGAAAACAACCATAAAGGAAAAATACGTTCTGAAATTTGGATAGGAAGCATTGCAACGCTGCTGATTCTCATCATAAACTATGTCATCTCTTTCTTCTGTCATTCCCTCCATCTGCTTCATTAGCACAATGACTGGTCTTTTCATAATGCAGCCAAAGTTACACAAAAGGACTCTAACCAGGGCATCAACATCTGGCCCTGAATTTACAACCGACTGTGTGAACGCACATGGCAGGGATGCAGGCAGTAACAGGAAGGGCAGGAGGAACATGAACATCTCCCAATGAACTGTGAAATGTCCAGTTTTCTGCTTTCTGCTGTACCATCAACCTTGGTTTCCTCCAACCATTCCTCTGCTGCTGCAGCAAACAGACTGGGGTTTTCCCTGCACTGTCCTTGGGCAGCACTAACAGGCTGCCTGCCTGCTTGCTAAGGACACAACTCTCCCACTGACAGAATCGTTCTGCCAAGTGTATCAGCATCACAAGTCTGACAGCTCCAGCACACTAACTGCTCAAAATTGCCAGTTCCTCAGCAAAAGTTCAACTCTACTGCAACAAGAGCTCTGCGGAGAAACCCCTCCCAAAACATAGCTGGTAAGAAAAACAGAAACAGAAAATGACAGCATGCAAAAAACTCCGATTTGTAAAGATAGTATAAATGCAGACAGACTTCAGACCCCATGTGCTACCACTTACTGCTAATAAAAAATCCCGTCCAAAGCCAAGAGAGACAATACACCACAGCAGGAGCTTAATGAGTTAAGCTTGTTTCTTTCCTTATAGGCTACTTGTGATTATTATTATTGACTGACTATGCATTTCTACATGAAATTTGCCACAGTCTTAAAACAGGCTCCTATGACAATAGAGATGACATCAACAGCTAACGAAATTAGATTTCCTTACTGAATTCCAAAACTGAAGTACAGTTGAAATGCAACAGCTAAAGATAACAACTTTTTAATGCTCCAGTTCAGCCTGTTTGCTGTTAATTGGTAGCAGACACAAGGATTCCATTTCACGCACCAAGTACTGACCTTCTAAAAATAACATGGGGAATTCAATTAACTTCCACTGATAAACCTCTTGACAAAATAAAAAATCCTTTAAAAAATGAAGAAATTAGTAACTAATAAAAAGCAACACAGAGGCTTCTATTAAAAAATTGAACTATATTTCAAGAATGACAACTCAAAACCTGACTTAAAAACAATTTCAGCTGTAAAAATACCAATTGAAATGTAAATTCAAATGCTTTGCTAGTTTTCATAGAATCACAGAATAGCTTGGTTTCTAAGTGACCTTCAAGAGCATCTAGTTCTAAATCCCCTGCCAGGGGCAGGGACACATTCTACTACACCAGCTCAAAGTACCACCCAGCATGGCCTTGAACCCTTCCATGGGTTCAACCCTTCCAATGGGGCATTCCCAACTTCCAGTGTCTCACCAGCCTCATGGTAAAGAATTTCTTCCTAATAGCTAATCTTAATCTCCCCTCTTTCAGTATCAAACCATTACTCCACATTTTGTCACCACACTCCCTGATAAGGAATCCCTGTCCAGCTTTTCTGTAGGCCCCTTTTAAGTACTGGAAAATTCCCCAGAGTCCTCTCTTCTTTAGATCGAACAATCCCAACTTTCTCACCCTGTCTTCACAGCAGAAGCTCCAACTGTCTTATCAATTTCAGGATCCTCCTCTAGACTGTCTCCAAAAGGTCGTTGTCCTGCTTATGTTGGCTGCCCCAGAGCTGGATGCAGCACTCAAGGAAGGATCCCATGAGAGCAGAGCAGAGGGGAAGAATCCCCTTCCTCAACCTGCTGACCGCACTGCTTTTGATGGTCTCCCATCTGATGCTTCTTTTCTTTTATTACAATAAGTATATTTTTTTCACTGGAATGAATACAAACTTCGTATTTAAACAGTTAATTCATCTCACCACCACAGAAGAATGGTTCGTGTATCGTACTAAATGATACATGGGAGGCATGAGGTGCAAAAGAGAAAAAAAAAAGGTTTTAATTTAAAATGAGTGGTACTGAATACCATAATACAATGTTTTTTCCAAGACTGTTACCACCTATCTACATTTTTCCTACCACATGAAAACCAATTAGAAATATACAGCAATAGCTATGGAATAGAAGACACTTTTTAGAGAGTACATTTGCTTCCACTGAAAAATTCAGTATCTGTATTTGTGTGTCACGGCAGCGGCTTAACAGCCAGACGTCTGAGAATTGAAAATGAAATGGTGCTGCCTCAGCATACAAAATAAGCGCACTACAGAAACAGCAAATAGCCTGGAGACAACAGGCTCTGTTAAAACAGAATCAAGTTGGTAAAGGAATTAAGCAGAAGCTTTCCTCCATTATTTAGCAGTTATGACCCCAATCAGAAAATTGTAAGCCCTACTGCAAACTGCAAACATTTTAGAAAGTACTTCAGTCACAGTAGGCATTTTCTCACAATCACACAAAAATAAATGGAACCATATGATATTTCTTATGGCATCTCAGTATATTTTTCTATGTGATATTGAGTGGATTTCATTTTCAAATTCTTCCTAATTGCCATTTCTTTTATCTCACTTTGGATACACTGCCCAGAGGAGTTCAGGAGACGAAGAGAACATTCTTCCCACAACCCTTTCTCAACACTTAACAGTTCAAACAAAACACAGGATGCTAAAAAGAACAACCAACTGACTGTGAAGAAAGCAAACTGGTAAGAACCAGGAGAAGCCACAGCTCTGCCTTCCCCCTCAGTAACCAAAACAATGGACTATGAACAGGAAACAAAACCACAACAGAGAATGGAGTAAGGCAACTTCCCGCTCTAGCAGACCCAGGAGAAATAGCTCAGCAAGTCACAGCAAATTGTGCACATTCAACAACCAAACCACAGGATGCCTTCCTTCCTCAGCACTGAAGCAGGAGCTACTAGGCTTTGCATAGTGGGGAATAGCTTTATGGAAAGGTAATGGGGTATGATAAGTTTCTTCCTTCTGTGGAGAGGAAGGCAGGCTGATATAAATTCAACAGAAGGGAGACAGGAGACCAATCTTTTCAGAGTTATTTACCTGGTATTGGCCCACTGATAGTAAATACCCAGCCTCAGACAAAGAGGCAGCTGGAAACTATAATGTCTCACCAATATGAAAGGGAAGCAAAAAAGAATATTTTTACATACGAAACTTTGAAATATGGCTTTGTCATAGCTTAGCTTTGATTTTGTTCTTCCCAAGTAGCTGAGGAGATACCAGAGAAAGCAAGATCTCCATACTGCTGTCGTGTTTCTTTACAAATTACTGCCATATAGCTTCTAGAGAAATAATGTTATCAAATCATTGTTCTGGAAGCAATTCTTACCAAACCAGAATGCTCTTCTTGAACTATCTCAATGCAAATTGAAATTGGTTAGCAGATTCCTACAGCACTTGGGAAACAAATATTTGTCTACGTTAATTGCACACAGTGGGTACCTTGCTCTTGTTACCCTTGGCTAAAACAGGGGTTAGCCTATCAACAACCAAGGAGGTTTTTTTTACTGCAGGACAGGTTCCCTCCAAACAGTTTACATGAAAGCTGGGCTTTAAGGATCCTTCCAAGGGTTAAAATAACTCATCAGGTAGAAACATCAGCAGGACGTGCTGGTATCTGTGAACAGAATCCTGTATGCAAATAGGGAAGAGACATCCAGCACAGAATAAAAACTCAGAACAGAATGTTTCACCTTTCCCAGAAGAGGCAGTTAGACTGCTATAAGTATTCCCATGAAGGGGCTGCAGGCTTTGTTGCTAACCCAGGGGGCGTATTTCAATGTTCAGTTACAGTAAAAGTAAGTTTTCCCTTGATTTTGGTGGTTCCTGTATCTCATGCAAGCTCAGTGACACTCCACCATGGTATAGCATGGACAGAAAGAAACACACAGGACATATCTATAAAAAGCAAATGCAAACAGGAGAGACAGATTTATGAAGCTTGAAGCATTTAACTTGCAGTGCTCAGCACACCTTTCATATGGAGCAGTTCCTCATTAGTTCTCAAAAATTAAATACCACTTCAAGTGGAACAAACCAACTAAACTTGGCATACAATTATAAATTATGTCCATTTGGATTTCCAGCTAAAACCACTGCAAGTTGCTACTCTTCAAGAACCAATAAAACCGATGTAAGACAGGTTTCTTGAGTTGCACCTGTCTTACAGACTGGAAAAGCACATTACCGAGCTTTAGGAATCCTACCTCATCTGAACAAACTTTAAACTCAGCATTAGGTTGCAGTGATTAAAATTAGTATCTTCCATTTGGGTTCAGAGATAATTTGATTCTGCCAATGCAATCATTTTTTAAATAGTGATGACTATTACTACTATTTCACCCATTACCATCATCCTGCCAACATAGAGAAAAAACTTTGGTATAGCCACTACCACAGTAATTCTTTAAATAGGTAAGATGCTTTCTGCCTTTCCTTACAGGAAAAATAAAGCAATATATACGTAAACAGCAAATTAAACTGCATTAGCAACTAACCAAGGTAAGCAGAGTGAGAGCTGGACCACACAGCAATATCCCATGCCTGTCTATCTTATTAAGGTTCTTGCAAGACACAAAACAGCTGCTAATTGTCAAAGGCTGGATACAGTCTAGACATTCTAAAGGCTTCTCACAAAATCTCTCAGCTATTACAGAAACAGCTGCTGCTATACCAGCTACAGGTTTCTGTTTGTTAGCCAAGACAGATTGGAAATAGATCAACAGGTAAGAAGCAAAACTGCCAGAAAAAGGGTCAATTATCAGACTGAGAGCTGAGTAGAAGCAGCATACATCATTCTATCAGTTCTAGAATGACATACTCAAAAGGACGATCCATACACGTCCCCCCCCCCCCCCCCCCCCAACCCTGAGCCACAAACCTGGCTGACATCCCTAAAGCTTTCCTTCCTCAGATATTAGGTCAGGGCCCAGACAGAGCATCACAGCAGTTCTCAGTGTTTGTACCAGCCTCTTCCCAGCCCAAGGCATAGGAAGCAGAGTAAGGCAAGGAAAAGCAGAGCTAAGGAGAAGAGAATGACAAGCCTGAGGCTGCATCTTTGGAAAATGGGACACAACAACATAAATCAGGATATTGTGCCAAACTAACATCCCTTTTGAGCAACCTATGACTGTGCTTTGCTGTCTGGCAGGGCACAGTGGGTGTCCCACAGCAGTCTCAGACATAGCAGGGCAGACTGACAAGGAGGGACTACAGGGTGTTGGTAACTTTAGATTGGAAGTAAGATCTTCAGCTAGGGAGGGAAAATTCTTCTATGGGTTGGATATGTTCATAGCACTACTTAGCTCATAATAGAAATGCTACCTCTGTATTTCTAAAGTTTTAATGAATCAAGGCTTACACAGCAGCATATAAAATGACAAATTAGGAAAACTGGAAAAACAGAAATCTCAATACCGATCAAGCTCCTGTGGCAAACCTGCAAAAAGAAATTCAACACAGGCTTTAAAATTAGGATTCTTTTGAGACAGCTGCAAACTTGGCCAGGCTTCTAAGAAGAAATACTGCAAAACTGCATATCTTTAGAGACACCAAATGGAGGCACTGAAAATAACACCTAAATGAAATAAAACCAAATTTGTCAACAGACAGGACTGATCCCTGTTTTGCAGTACTTTGTTCAAATTTATGGATACAGAACATGATTTGCCATTAAGTTTAATAAAAGACTGTTCACCTAAATTTACCACATTGCCTTGTTTTTCCTAGTATGACAATTTCTGAATAAAAGAAAGTTGCATTCAATAACAGAGCATTGAAACTGATATTTATTAATAACTTAAGTGTATTGGCTCCTATAAAGACAGGGTGAATGTGGTGATTTATAAAATGCAATTACAAGCCCATAGGACATCCTAAAAGTCTCATTTGATTCTGCAGTTTCCCAGGAGACGGCAAAGAAATGGGTTACAACCAGGAATGATTACCCTGAGACCCCCACTTCTCCTGAAGTATTATAGGACAAGACAAATCACCTCTCACTGCTTTGCCCTCTAACTATTCAGCAGTTTTTATAAGCTAGGCAGAAGTGCAAAGCAATAATGAGATTTTTCTCCTTCAAAAAAAGTTTAATCCATCTTGTAAACTCCTCACAACACAATGGACTGCACCAACCAGGGCCACCACTTGGCCACTCTATGCCTCTTGATAAAGCTGTTTCATGAGACTGAGATAAGAATAGAAGATCTCACATCTACATTTCCACCTTATTTTGTACAGGTGTAAGAACCTGGATTGCTGTAGATTGAATCACGCCTTTATTTCTCAAGATTATTTGTTTATATTTAGAATGAACATACACGCCAATAAATATTATTTATTTCTACATAAATCGGGTTTGCAGAAACAAAATTACAATGATTCCTCTAACAAACAATACAGAGTGTTTTGTTACTGGATAAATTCATTCCCCACTGAGGAAAAGATTGATCCTCAGTAACTCAAGCCAGGTTGCAAAAAAGTGCAAAGTCCTGCACCTGGTCAGGAATAATTCCATGTATCTCTACACACTGGCAGCTGATGAGCTAGAAAGCAGCTTTGCCAAAAATGACCTTGAGGTCCTGGTGGCAAGAAGCTGAACATGAGCCACAAAAGTACTCTTGGAGAAAAAAAGGGCAACAGCATCCTGGGTTACATTAGGAAAAGCACTCAGCTCATAAAGGGAGGTGATCCTTCCTCACTTATCCGCCCTGGTGAGGGGGTATCTCTTGTACTCTGTCCAGTACTGGAACTGGACTTGGCTTCCCACTACAAGAATGCCACGGACTTACTGGAGGGCCATAAAGATTATTAAGGAATATCTTTACATAAGGGCATGCTGAGAGAGTTGAGACTGATCAGCCTGGACAAGGAATGGCTCAGGCTCAGGTAAGATGGCTCTTATTAATGTGTATAAATAACTGATGGGAAGGAATGAAGAAGAAGGAACCAGATTCTTCCTAACAATGTACATCAACAGGACAAGAAACAATGGGCACAATTTAAATCCTATGGCATTCCATCAGAACACAAAGAAACAGTTTGGATTTTTACTGTGACAGAGGTCAAATATTGCAAAAGATTGCCTGCAGAGGTGCTGGAGTCTCCATCTGCATAAATATTCAAAACACAACTGAACACAGTCTTGGACAACCTACTTTTGCTGACCCTACTTAAGCAGGAGCTTGGGCTACATGACCTTAAAAGATTCCCTCCAACCTTAACAGTTCTGTGGGCCTGTGAAGATGATACAAAAAGTCTGAAAATCTGCGGTGATAACTAAGTCACCAGGCTAGGAGGATGTCTGTGTTTAGTCCTCTGTTCTGCCAGACTTCTTTTTCATAAGCCAAAGCATTTATTGCAGTTATTAATTATCACAATATGCCTAACTCAGATCCTGGAGGGACAAGCATACAAGCAACTGAAAGAACTGCTCTTTCCATCACTCAGTATAAGGAGGCATTCTGCTTCCTTTTTTTCCTCTGAAGTCTCTGACAATTTCCAAAATAGAATACAGAACTAGCTGGGTTGCAAGATTATTTCTTTATGGCACTTTTTATTTAAATGTGTGCATTTACTGTTGAGGAGAACAAAGAAAGGACAAGACATATGGCTTTATGCATGTTTTCCACCACATTGCAGCCTAATGTATTCAGGTAGGAAAAAACACCCTACAGAGAGAAAAAAATAAAGAGAAGAGAAAGACACCAAAGGTTGATGCTGTATGTGTAAGTCCAATTATTTATTAATAGAGTGCGTAAATTTTGCCTGTGTTAAGGTTTAATGGGAATAGAGAAGGGGGCTTCACTCCTAAAATAGGTAAATCATATATTACTGCAACTGATATTTTCATTTTAAAATCGGATGAAGAGCTGAGTGCACAAAACCACAAAGAAATCATAAAAAATTGTAAAAGTACTAGAAAGAAAAGCCATAAATAACAGAGCATTTCATGGGCCACTGGCTTGTTTAACTACATCTGTGTTTTGATTGCCTGCACCTGAAAAGTGTATTTATGGCTCATTAGGAAAAGGCACTGAAATTTGTCAGGAACCTAACAGGCTTTAATCCAATGCCTACACCTGAAGTATCTAGAAACGGTCCAAGTCTGGCTGTATCCCTGGTTGAAATGTACACATTCCAGCCTTTTATAGCTTCAAAACCCTTCATGCAGACCACTTCCCAAAAAGACTGGTATTTTTCATTTGATTAAAATCACTGTGCTTTTGGCCATCTCTGAGACCATCACAAAGGTATGCTGCAATACAATAACATAGAACTGCACTGCTTATGGTGTTACATCCATGAAGTAACAGAGCATCTGTGCCAGAGTCAGCCTTTTCATTGGAATGGAAAGGATAAGAAAGCCCAGGGCTGTAGTAGTGAGGCAGAATATGTGAAATTAATGCACGAAATAAAGATGAAGGAAGGTCATTAGAAACCTGGATGCCAAAATTTAAAAATCATTGATATCACTGGCAAATCTTCCAGTGACAACATTGTATTGCAGTTACTTATTTAATTAGCATATCACACCACTTTTCATACTTGATAATAAGTTCAGATGAATGTGGACACACACCATGGAAAATCAACTTAACAAATTAACAATATAAAAATGGAACTTCTCAGTAAAGCATCAGACCACATGCAAACATTGTTTACCTCGGCTCCCAAACTGAGAGAGATTATTTCATCTTCAAAAGCAGAATGTGTATCAGTATGAGGGGGAATTCCTGATTAAAAAAAAAAAAGACAAAAAACAAACCACAAAAAAGTGAATATAATAATAATAATAATAATAATAACAATAATAATAATAATAATAGTAACAACAACAGTAATAGAGTGCTATCTCCATTGGCAAGCTCTAGTTCTATGGATGTCCGTATGGAACGCTGGGACGTATGGTTGAACAAACAAAACTTACCATAAACAAGGGAATTGCCTTCCATAAGAATTCAGGGTAATTGTCTTATTTACACACTCAGATTAGATGGACACAATTGACCTAAGTGTCTTGTACAGTCAGTAGAAATACCTAGGAGATAGTTCAGGTTACTCCTAGGCCTTGCGCACTGCTGGATGACTCCCTGCTGCAGAGAGAAGCTCAACCACTTTGCTCTCCTTGCAGGCAGTTTAGCCCTTAGCAGCAAGAGTTATGGTACCCATGGCGATTATGCGCTTTAGTTCATCTATGATAATATATTTCTTCCCCACTCCCTTCACAGAGGAGTAATCTCAAATCCCTCTATTTCCTAAGCAAATGACTGCATTAAGGATTTCAGCTTCAGCATTAGGACCTGCTTCCTCAGAGGCAGGCACTGTTAGGATCAAGTCTGCCTCTGCTTTGCACTTCTTAGGCAAACACACATCACTGCTAGGCTAACCCCTGGGTAATACATCTGTCAGTGTGTGTATGAGTACACACACATAACTGAGAATTGCCAAAAGGACAGTCATTTTTAAGGGTTTGTTTAGATTTTTCTTTCATATCTGCTAATTGGAAACTGCCAATCCCTCAGCTTGTGTCACACATTTTAACGCCAAATGCTAGAACAGCAGTGTGCATGCCACAGCAAGATCTCACCACATGGTGGGGAACAGCAGTCAGCAGTGGAGCAAGGGAAAACAGCAGACAGCTTGGGAGAACTGCAACTACATCTTCCTCTGATCCACTGCAGGCCGAGGCAGACAGAGTCATTCCTATACCATCCAAATTCAAACAGATTTATTTGTTTATTAAAAATTCTACCCAAGTTCATTTTGGGCTCTGTAGAGAATTCCTGAGTTGAAAACAGTTTTTTCTGAAGTGTCAGTCAGCTCTATAAAGTACCCATATTATACAGCAGATTTTACATCCAGATGTAAATATTCTGAATTCCATTAGTTTCAGTGAAAACAATACAAGTGTTTTATGAGACCAACGTTTAACCTGACAGAAAATCAGTGAGACTTGAAAACCAAGGACAGATAGATACCTGTTTGTTATGGCTCATAACTTTGCCTCAGTACAAAGCACTGATGCTCTGCTTCAAGAGGCACACTGAAGTCTGTGCAATTCACTGTGCAGCAGCAGAACACTGATAGCTCTCCACACTGTCACCAATAATTCAACCAAGACCACATTGACCCACACACCTCATTTAATGTATCTTATGTGTTGCCCCTCCAGCTTAGATACTCAAAGCCATAACTCACTTTCTAAAATTTCAAGTACAATTTCCAGTGAAAAAAATGGCTCAGAACCAAGATGCAGGCAGTATTATCTGACTGCACTCCGTGCTCATTCATATCCTAATGATTTGCACGTAAGAAAGGGTATTTTGCTTTGGGCTTGGGTTTTTGTTTGATTTTTCAAAAAAAACCTGCTTCCATTCTTGATAGAAATCTACAATTCTAACTGATCTCCTCAGATGTCCCAGCCAGAAGTACACAACTGTATCAATTTAACAGATTGTCAAATACACAAACAAATAGGATCAGCTTTTCAGACCCTTGCTCAGCAGACGCTGTAATAGCTGTCAGACATTAATTCTGAGAGTAAAGCCATTGTTCTTTCTTCCTAAGGACAAATGAGATACTTACCCTGGAAAGCAAGCCAGACACTTAGCCTTGATGACTAAGCTTAGCAAAAAGTACAGCACATGATTTATTCTCTATAAGTGTGATTAGAAGCCTGTTTTTCTTCAGAAGCCTCCAGTTTGGGAAAAATTACAAAAATATAGCAATTCCTTATTTCTAGGATAAGGGAACACTGTTTGCATCATACTTAGGACTCCATATATCACATGCACTAACATATCATATGTACTAACAGCAGGAGTCATTTCCTGGAGACTAGTATGCACATTACAGGAAGCAATAGAAGTCTGGAGTAAAAAAAATGCACTTAAGACCAAATATTAAGAAGAAGACCAAATATGACTATTTATTCCTATATCTTTTTATAGATAGTTTTCAAATCATGGCCTTGGACTCAAACACCATCATTTTACATAATAGTGGTATCAAAAACTGCACTTCTAAACCTAAGTTCCCATATGTAGAAACCAGTATTAAGACTTTAGTTTTGATTCAAAGCATCTCTGGTCACAGAGGAAATACACTAAGCAGGTGCTTAAATCCTGTTCCTACACCGTTCCACAGTTAGATGCTACACTCTCCTGCTTTGTAGTTCATTTGCTCCACAGTTGCCTGTACATTGCTATGCTTTGGATTTGTGATGAAAACAGTGTAGATAATACATGGATGTTTTACCTCTTTCTAAGCAGTGCTTACACAGCATCAAGGTCTTTTATAGTTCTCATGTTTCCCTGCCAGCAAGTCAGCTGGGGATGCACAAGAAGCTGAGAGGGCACACAGCTTGGACAACTGACCCCATGTGAGACCAAGACAATATTCCATATGATGATATGACATCATGATCAGTAATAACACTAAGGGTGAAGTTTACCAGGGATGTCATCACTCAAGGACTGGCTGACCACTGATTGGCCAGTAGCTGAGGATTTTTTTGCATCACTTGTCTTCCTTTGTTTTGCTTGCTTTTTTTTTTTTTAACTTACTAAATTGCCTTGATTTCAAGCCATGAGTATCCTCACTTTTATCTTCCAATTCTCCCCTCTAGCTCAGTGGAGGGAGTGAGCAAGCAGCTGCACAGTGCTGAGTTATCTACCAGGGTTAAACCACTATATAAAATAAAGAGCTCAAAAATTTTGAGGGACAAATAAACTTACCTTGTCCAGGTTCATACTGATTTACAGTCAGTTGATCAGGTTTATGTTTGATATACCCCTGCTTTAAGCACTTCTCCAAGAATAGGTTGCAAATTTCAGGAAGACCTAGTTATAGAAACAGAACGTAAACAAGACAGGACAGCTTTTTACAATAAATAAAACTAGGAAAATACATAGAAGTAGCTTCATATGCATGCAAGTCCATCTTTAATGATCATTACTCTGCATCTGCTGATAACGCACACATCAGAACTGAGGGCCTAATCTTCAAGTCCTATATCTTTTTAAGATCTCAAAATTAGAAAGGCCACTTTTCCAAGGCCTCTGCATTCAGAAGGAGATTTCTCCTTACATATGCAAACTGTAATATCTCTACACATAAATAAAACCAAATCAAATCAGAGGCAAAGTTTTCACCAATTACAATAAAAAAGTTGCAGTCAAGAAGCAAAATTATTATGCAGAGAGTTAGTTGTTCAGAGAGGTCTCTAAAAAATTTATTTCCTGGAAGTCTGAATTTGATTAAATATCACCAAAAATCTGCTGAAGTTAAGCTGGTCTTGAAACAGGAATGGAAGGCATAGTCCCCACTGAAGCTTTGGTGTGCTATTTTACCTAAGGACTTGACTGAAAAAGTCTGCTGAAGGTAAGACCAACAGATATGTTACTACTATCCCTTCCATGAATCTACTGATTTTTATTCTTGTTTTCTCCCAAGAAGTGTTTATGCTTTTCTCACACATAAAATAATCTGTGAGACTAGAAAACAATTCACATATCAATCCTCTTACAAAGATGTAGCTTCACAGTTAAAATCTTAATATAACCAGGATCCTTCTGTTGCATACTACATCCACCCCAGTACACATGCATCGCCTTAAACACCTTCAAGTTTTACAGGAATTTAACTCTCCTATTTTACTATTTTTAAATCTCAGTCTATAAGATGACTCACTTGCTTTGCTCTGACTCACAGCTTTCAACTCCCAATATGAGTTATTGAAACCTTTACAAAATTGCTTTCAGAGCAAAGGAAATTTTATTTCAGTGTGCATCCAGCAAACATCAAGCTGGTTGAGATAAATATATACAGCAACGGACGTCACATCCCCCAAATAAATTAATATGCAATTTGTTAACACGTAATTGTTTTATGTAACAAAAAGCTAAAAAGGAATGACAATCTCAAAAGCTTTATTTGACCAGACCTCAACAAAGGGCAGCAACCTCTGGCTCCAACTGACTGGACAACAAGCTTAAAGCACTAAAAATAATTTGAAAGAATCTCAAAATTCACAAGTACTTTTTTGCGTACTTAAGATTCAGCAAAGGCTCTCATTTAACCAGACTCTCACAGCTGTAACTCAGTGAGGCTTAAAGGCTTTATATAATGGTTCAAACACCAGTGCAAAATAAGCACAGTTTAATAGGGAAGTTCTCACCTCCAGGTAACGGTTTGTCTTTATCAACATTATTGTTATCATAGCGAAACTCATATCCAAAATGCTTTACTCTTCTATGCTTTAAAGTCTTCTGGGCTGTAAAAAAACATAACTTTAAAGTAAGATTAGACTACATAAGACTACATGAAACATTGCAGGCAATTTACCATGTTTCCCTATTCCATCCTACCTGTTAAGCCTAAACATTCTTTAATTAGCAGTTAAAACACTACATGTGACCCTCATTCTTCATGCACACACTTCTGATTATTATCTTTTGTAATTCATCAAGCATCACATTCACTGCTGTTTTGAGTCAAAGGGATGGTGTTTTTGTATATGCAAGAAGCAGGGAATTCCAATTTTTTTGAGCCATGCTTAATGCATCTTTTTCTTGCCCTGATCTCTGAGTTTACACCTGATGAATATCCTACAGATGCATCAAGATCCATCATTCTCATTAATCAAGTTACACATTAGCTACGGTCAGCATAACCTTTTGCGGTGCTCCACAGAACAAAGTTACACAGGAACTCTGAAGTGATTTCTAGGAATTCATTAATAGAAGGATTTAACTCCACAAGCTCAAGTGAAAACATCCAGAATGTGTGCCTCACTAAGTTTTTTTTTTTTACATCAAAGAAGACACAGCTCTTCAGCTGGACATCAAATTACAAACAGTCTTGTGCTTGGCACAAGACACATAAAAAAATACCTTAATTGTCTCTGGATGCAGGTTTGTAATTCAGGTAAATCCATTCTAGGATATCAATTCAGATCACTTGCCCCAAGAAACTGATCACTTGCAGTATAAGACCCAATTTCTAAAATGCTAAGAGCAACCACAGAATTTCTGCCAACACATTTCCCAAGATCTAGGCTTCCTGTAACCTGAAACTGCAAGAAAAATCCAGTAAAAAAGTATATAATGTCAGGATTCCTATAGTTGTACCCACCATTCTGAGTATCTTCATCTCCTTTCCAGTCAATACTTTCCAACATCCTCCTTTCTTCCTCTGGAGAAATAATCTTTTCAATTACCATTAAGCCTGGAGGCAAGCTTGTAGGAACAGCATTTTGCAAGGAAACTGAGGTATATGCAAAAAAGAGAATTTTGTCACTCTTTAGAGAAAATAAAACCTATGTTCCCTACAGAGATATAATTACTTTGTAGGAGGATATAGTACAGCTGTAGAAATGTTTAATGATACAATGGAGCCTTCACTGTGGTCTTATTTGGAGAAAGAATAATCCCCTTTTGTCATGACAAAACAGGGTAAGGCCCGAGTTTTGCATCACTCAAATGCTTTCTAAAATTTTACTGCATAAGACGAACAAGACGTTACACTATCCAAACACAAAACCACTTGTGGTTTTCCTGTAAAAATAATGGTAAACAGAATTTCCCAATCACTTCAGGTTCTACCTAAATTTCATTTAAATTTTGTACAATTTTAGTGATTTACCACATCAGCAGATTGCTTCCACATACAGAGAGTATTCTGTAATCAAATATGTACAAATATGGAGTACAGAACAATACCTAGGTGAAAGTAAAACATCACTGATGTTGGGACATTCCGTTTGCTATCCTAAGAGCTCAAAAAAGCTATTTGCTAGCAGAATGTACAGACAGACACCAGGAACTCATTTTGCTAGGCACTATGAAAGCTCACAGAAAGAGCAACAGTTCTTGTAGTAAATAGCTTATAATCAGACAAAAAAAATAAAACTGGGGGGAAGGAGGAAAAAAAGACAGAAATTTCATTGTGCATATTTTTCCTCTTGGAGCTGAGATAGAGATTGCAAGACTAGGGAGGGTCACACAAGAAATCCAATGAACTGTCCGGAGATTCTCCAGGCTCCTTAATCACAAAACCTACATGTGCAGTACTAAACGGTCAGGAAATTACAGAAATATTTTTTTCTCTTTTCCTTCCAAGTAATAGAGCTGAAATTAGAGTATCCTGACCTGGAATACAAGGAGCAAAGATTATTTTATGTCCTGAATCTCAGATTCTAGCTTTCATTCTCTGTGTTTACTTACAAAAACTAGTGTGCTTTTACCTCTATTTACAACCCAGGAAATAAAAACAAAGGGGAGCAGTATGCAGGAAGCTGGATATATAGGAGAGCAGAAAAACTGTACCTTTTTCCACAAAATTAATATATAGAACAATATTTTGGCCACAGTCTTCCAGTGTTACTTCCTTTCCATTAAGGGCATTAAAGGCTTTCTTGGCTTCTTCTGTTGTCCTATATTTCACAAATGAATATGGTTTATTTGGTGGCATTAAGAGTGTTTCCATTGCTCCATATTCTTCTAGTATTCTGAGCAATTGCTGTCTACTCATCCCATTACCAAGACCAGCATTGGCAATAACCAGGCTCTAATTGAAAAATAATAAAAAACAAAACAAACAAAAAAATTAGTTATTATTGTTGGTTCATTTAAAACTAACATTTTACCAAGTGAACAGCACTATAAAGAAAAATTAAACCCATGAGCACTCTTTTATGTATTCTGCACAAGATATTTACATTTCCATGAGCTTGTTATACAAGGCTAATGCAACCTTTGCTTGCCCAGGACATGTGTGGCTGAAAGCCTTGCAACCTCTATCAGAAACACCTCCTCAGTTAATGCACACTTTGAAGTGCCATGTGTGCAACAAGTGTATGCAAACAGGCAAACAGTGGCACTGGCATGCATAATTTTGGAGGTTTCTGGAACAGCTGGGAAAAGTGTTCAATTAATTCAAACAACAGCATTTCGCTTCTCTAAAAANCAAAAACAGAAAATGAGGTTTAGAACCAAAGAGGAGGGTCATTAAAAAAATTATACACTGAGCACTGCTGTGATTATGCCTATTGTGAAGGCTCTATTAACATCTGTTCTAAGCTCTGCATCAGGCTGTCCGTTACAGATCATATTGTTTACCTCATTATTAATTACTACTATTTTCTGGAATGTTATTGATGGAGAGACACACATGTGTGAAGGACATGCAGAGGTTCAAACCACTCCTTTCACCTAATCTACAAAGACCCCACTACACAAGCACTGCAACTGATGATGTAATTTAGAGACAATCAAGACTCTTGCACAAAGCCTGGAAGTATTTTCTACATTCCTGACACAAGTTTACCATTAGCACTATGATTTTGTTTCATAGATCACTTATTCAAATGTTCTGTCACCAATAAGGACCTTGCTGGACCCCAAAATTACTCTTTGGATAGATTTGATGGATAATTTGGTACCTGGGACAGTTTCAAGGGGAACAAGTCCCAAATTACAGACCCATTTCCAAGCAACACTAGAAAAACACAATCTTTGTTCTAAAGAGTTTACAATATAAACAAGACTGCTGAGTTATTAACATCTGTCCGTGTGGTTTGAAATCTGAGCAAAAATTAAACCAAATTTTATTACAAAAATGTATAAAGACCTAACTGATGTTTCCATATTTCAATGGGAAGAATTTTCAGGATCAGGATGGACAAACATAGGGTAAATGATCCTGCTCTACAGTGTTTGAAGCCATTTGTGTTTCTTTATAAATGAGAGAGGGAAATTAGAAACTCTTTCTGTCTGCAAGTTCCTGTCACTTTTTGCTGCATCAGTATCTGTGAGGTCATTCTCTGATCTGCTGTAACTCTACTGCAGCAGAACACTACAAATCAAAAATCTAAGTAGCTTTCTGCTAGGTCTCTTTTCTGCAAGGAAAGAGAAAGCTGTCCCCATTTAAACAGCTGCAAGTCAGCCAACCAGGTCAATTCCCACAGAACCACAGCCTTAATTTGTTTAGAGGAAAAAAACAAGATGGAAAAGATTTCCAAGATAGACATGTTTTCAGTGGGAAGCTTAGATGAGACAAATTACACTTGACAGAGAACCATGCAGGATAGAAAGGTACAAAAGTTAAAAGCCTGAGGGGAAAAAAAAAGAAACCACAGAGAAAGAGAAGACAAGTTTATCTATTTCAATAGCATTTCCAATGCTTCCTTCTCCTCCTCAACCCAAGTAACTACTGTTTCAGGTTTAAAAAAAACCTTATCCAAAGGCCAAAGTCTCTCCATAGACCCTGAACTGCTGAAGTACAGTTCTGCTTTCAAATCAAAGAAGCACAGAAAACCCTCAATCTTGGGAAGTCCATTTTTAAAAACTGCATTTTACACAAGACACATGTGAGAAGAGAACACAGATAAGCAGCATTTTAACACTACCCACCAAAATCAAAACTACCTGTGTGGCATGGGAGATGCACTTTATGCCCTCGTGTCTCATCAACGTATGCTGAGCTCTGACCTGCTTCCTCAATACCTTCTTCTTCATTTTCTGGACTTTCAAATGATCTTCACTGGTTTTAGCTTCCATACTGGTGTTCTGGAAAGCAGAAATAACACCATATA
The DNA here is from genome assembly GCA_013400575.1 of Peucedramus taeniatus. Taxonomy (NCBI): domain Eukaryota; kingdom Metazoa; phylum Chordata; class Aves; order Passeriformes; family Fringillidae; genus Peucedramus; species Peucedramus taeniatus. The sequence continues at coordinate 33,127 of WBNO01018295.1, forward strand.
GTGAGTGTCCTGCTTGAAAAGGGTACCTCCCAAAAATAATGCTTTAAAATATTGCAATGATGCTTGATTTCATTTTCCCATTTTTCTCTTCCTCTTCACTCCTTTATTCACATCACAGTATCACTACATCCATTTGTGGGTTTTAACCTGTCTGCCCCTCCTGTTTTCATACAGTAATTTCAGCTAATTTCCTTCTCTCTACAGTCTCTCCAGAGCAGAACAGGAGAAAAAAATTATGTGTGGAACTGCCATGAGATTCATATTGTCTCAGCTTCCCAGTTATTCTCATGCCTCAATAAATACTTGAGTTGGAGATGAAATGGTTGGCTCCTTTTATCTAATTGCAGCCAAGTGTGACATCTGGCCAAACTTGCCTTTCTTGAGCATACAAAAATGTGTGCAATACTTGGATACCCTAGAGCAAGCAACTGGGATGCTCCACACATCATTTTCCACATCTCCCAAACTTAATGAAAATCACATTCCTGTTGTGCGAAGGAACAGGAAACTGTGTACATATGTGTGTATTAACTACTGAATTTCATGGCAACACAGCATTTACCAACCACTGAGTACTAAAGGTCACTGGCATTCCCCAGCTTTTGCTGCATCTTTTGCCACTTTTGGTCTAATACTACATTGAGATCATACAGTACCTTTCCATATTTCTCTGAGCCTACATTCTTTTCATTTCTTTCTTCTACTTCCTTCAAATCCAAGGGAGCATTCCAGATCTCATGTAAGATTATGACAAAGCTCCCAGACATTGATGTAGTTTGACTTTGACTTTATTTCTACCTATAACATAACCCCTTACCTGCATTTTTGAGGTATCTTCTCCTCTTTGCCAAAAATCCTCATAACAGTATAGCTGGACAATTCAACTGTAGCTGTCTGTCCTATTCCATTATTTTATCATCATCGACCTCACAACAATCCTTCCATCTTCTCTCCCTGTCAAAAAATGGTATTGTTTCAGTTATTTTTAAAGAAAAAAAAAAAGAACAAAACTAGGTCAATCACCTCTATAAGTAATTATTTAACTCTGTCAACTGCTCCAACAGTCACTCATCCACTTGCATGCCTTCTGGGAATGCCTTCTTGCATGCCTTCTTCAGAGCTGCTTTCCAATAACTAAACTGCAGACACTATCATGATAATATGCAATGTACTACAAAAAAGGGTAAAGGTAAAAAAACCCTCATATTAGTATTTGCTGCAACTTTGTCTTGAACGACTTAGCAAAAATTTTGCTTTAAACAAGCGCTGATATGCTGGTTAAATTGTTATAAAACATTAAAGTGTTGCACAGGAGCTGTAAGTATGTATTCCCTGTGATTGCTGCAGCATTACCATCATTGACCTGCACAACCTTTAACTGCACTGCACAAGAAAAATCTTTAAAGAGAGTCAGAATAACAAAAGCACTCTGTGGAAATAAAGGATTCTAATCCTCCAAAAAGGAGCAGGATAAATGCTGCCAAAGAAGACTCAGTCTTTCGCCCTTCCTTTCCACTTACTAATTCATCCTCCTACTACTCCTCTTCCATTCTGAAACAAAATTTTACAGTGGTCTTAAATGAATTGAAACCCTTGTCAACAACAAGTTCAAGCAAATATAGCAAGTTACTGGAATGGTGGGCATCAACAATTCTCTCCTGATATGGTTTCAGGTGCCTGCTACCAAGTTTGAGGTGGCGCACATGCAAAGCCGTAACAGTTTGAACCCTGACTTCCTGACATTATTCAAGTTTTTACACATATCTGACCACAGAAAGACCACATTTATATCTCAGCCTGACCAAAAAAGACCAAAAACCACCTAATAAACTACTCAGCACCAAAATCCATCCTACCACCACTATACTCCTGACATTTCCTAGGATCTCTTAGAGAGAATTCAATCACAACCGTGCTCACATACAATGGAGGCAAAATGCATAAGACAAAAACACCACAAGTAATAAAACTGAAACAGGGCAGAGTGTCAGAAAAAGGAGAAGACTACTGCAATAATTATTTCACATGACTTCAGAAATGAAGTGTAGAGGCTGAAAAGATCAATGGGTTATGGCATCAATCTCGATCTCTGCAAAATTAGTTTTATTACAGATTTGTAGGAACTCTCTGCCATTTCCCTTTAAAGCAACAGTGTTCATTAGGGGCTTTTTGCTTATTTTATACTCTGATTTTTTCCCTTCCCTTTCTCAAATTCTTGGTACCTTTTCAAATAATCATTTTCACTTCCTGATAGCACACTTGTAAACAGGCCACAGCTCATGATTTGGAAACAACAGTCTTTCTTCTAAAGACAAATAGCTCAAAACAGTGCAAAGTAAAATTCTTCACTTAATCAACAGTGTTAAACAGAGAGCAATGGTCCTCTTAACCTCTATTAGTTAAATAATAATCAAAAAATCTCAGACTTGCTTAAACTAAAAAAAGAAAGCGCAATGAGAGACACACAAAAAAAACAAAACTAAAAAAGTAACATTTAAAAGCATAAGATAATTAGAAGCCAAGGTAACTGAGAGGGAAAAAATAAAAGCCTCATGAAAAGAAGCACGAAATTTTTTATCAAGTAAATTCTCCTAAGTGCATTTAACCTTACCAAGATCCAGCTGATTTGCAGGCTCCTTCAGCAAGCCTACTATGACCAAGCTGTGCAATTATAAGATTTCATAGAATCACAAAATCATTTAAGTTAAAAAAGACCTGTAAGGTTGAGTTCAGCTGTTAATCCAGAACTGCCAAGTCCAGCACTAAACACTATGTCCCTAAGGATCACCATCTACACAACTGGATCCAAAAGACTGGGCCTGTCCCACCTTATTTGCCACACACAGATGAACAAAGGCCACATCTTTACAGCCTACTCCTGCACAGGTTCCTCTGCGGAGGGTGTCAGGCAATCCCAAACTACATCACAGCAAAGTAACACATCTTTGACTTGGTGAGTTTACAGAAAGAGAGCAAAAATACAGGACAGGTTAATACTTTGGAACCAAGCAAATTGGATTTCAATGGAAAAGCATGGAGGCTATGCACATCACCCATACCAGTCAGACTGCTGTCATGCAGCCTGCACAACAGAAGACTCCAAACTGAAAGGGTCAGGCCTCTCCCCTCATCTACACCTCTACATACTGGAAGACTTCATCTGATCTCTGGGGAAAGCAGTTCTGAGTTTAGTCAGGCCTCTAGTCAGGTCCTCACAAATACCCACATTCTCCAGGCAAAAGCAAAGAAGTCATGCCACAATATCTGTTAAGCCAGCACAGAAACTGAAGCTGAAAGACTACTTTTTATCCTTTCATAACCTCTGAGTGAAACAATTGAACAAGGGACAGCTGAGGTGTGACTCAGCTGTCTAAAAACAGCTCTCTAAATGTAACACTGGCAGAGATGGCCTAGCTCACAAGACTGCCTTTCACCTGCTGCTCAAGAAGCTGAATACCTTCCTAATGTGCTGTGTCATGCTTGCCAGCATCACTCTAGTGCCTCCAGCTTCTGAAGGCATCTTAAACAGTAATACCTGCATAGATGAGACAGCAGAATATGCCCTTGGTCTCTGTCTGAACTGGATCTAAACTCTGTGTCTTGTCTATTGCATCATTAAAAGTGGCTCAATTCGGCAGGCACAGAAACCAAGTCAGCCCTGATTTCTGAATAAAGGAATCGCACTCAACTGTATAGAAGTAGGAAACTTCATTTGCTAGGATCTCACACCTCCTTTGGAAAGGTCAATACGACTACAGAAGAAAAAGTATTAATCCACTGTTTAATTAATTACTGTCACCACCTAGTTTTACAAGCATTTTTAAAAAGTAGCTCCTGAAAATACACACTGAAAACGGTTTTCCCTTGCATTATGAGCTAAGGTTACAGCACGTTACAAAACTGGCCTGAAGTTACTACAGAGGTTAATGTAAAGCTTTAATGCAATGCACGAAGCTTATATGCTGTAGAAACCGCTTCTGAAAACTGAAGTCCCTGGCAGCCGGGCGGAGCTGAGCGGCGGCTGTCGGCAGAGGGAGCGCCACGATCAGCGATAAGTTGGGCTCTTTGTCACTCTTGGCTTGGTTTTCTGCCGCAGACACGCCACAACAAACGTATAAGGACACAGTATTATAAATAAATAATATAAATAAACATCTGGGGAAAAAAAATACATCCAGGAGGCCCGAAGGTGAGATTTAAGAGCTCCAGCATTGGCCAAAGGCGCCTGAAGACACCAGCACATCCAGGCACCAGCATGTCCCCGCGGCTGTCCCACCCCACCTCTGCTAGGGACAGGCGGCAGCAAACCTCCCACCGACACCCCGCAAACCCCCGGCCTCTGGGCATTCGCTGCAAACAGCAACGAAAACAAGAATAACCACAGGAGCGCGCCTTAGAACCACAGAATGTTAAGGGTTTGAATAGATCTTAAAGATCAACCAGTTCCAAATCCCGTGCCATGGGCAGGGGCGCGTCCTACTAGACCAGGTTTCTCAAAGCCTTGAACACTGCCAGGATCGGTGCACCCACAGCCTCCCTGGGCAACTTGTTCCAGGGCCTCACCACCCTCACAGCAGTGTCCCTTCTGCTCTGCCCTGGGTACACACGGGAGAGGCCATAAAAGCTGTGAGGCAGATGTAGGGACTGACTTGGCCTTCTCCCCCTTACACCAGCTCGTCCCGACAGGGACTGAGGTAGAGCCGGAGCCGCGGCCAGGCCGCCGCGGGCTCTGCTCCCCGCACAGGGCAGCACAGCGGGGCCGGGTGGGGAGGAGAACCGGCGGCAGAGGCCGCCTGAGCTCCCGCCAGCCCCGCAGCTCCCCGCCCCCAGCCAGAACCGGGCAAGGCCCGGGAGCTCCAGCCCGGCCCCGCGGGCGCGTTACCTGCAGGAAGCGGCCATGTTGGGGCGGGCACCCGGCCCCGGCACCGCCCCCGCCGCGCCGTCATGGCACCGCCCTGCCCCGCTGCCCCCTGAGCGGTGTGGTCTGGTGAGAATTTAGCGAGTGCCAAGTGTCTGTCGCTCTATTATAGGAAGCCAAGTTTTGAGGTTCAGCAAGGCCAAGGGTTGGGTCGGGCTTTTGGATCGCCAAAAAGTAACCCCAGACAGCGCCTCAAGGTGGGGGAAGAGAGGCTGGGAAGGACCTGGGGGTGCTGATCAGGAGCCGCTGAACATGATCCAGTGTGTGCCCAGGTGGCCAAGAAGGCCAGAGGCATCCTGGCCTGGATCAGCACTGCTGTGGCCAGCAGGAGCAGGGCAGTGACCGTCCCCCTGTGCTCAGCACTGGAGAGGCCACACCTCCAATCCTGTGCTCAGTTCTGGCCCCTCAGTGCAAGAAAGACATTGAGGGGCTGGAGCGTGTCCAGAGAAGGGCAGCGGAGCTGGGGAAGGGTCTGGAGCACAAGTCCTGTGAGGAGCAGCTGAGGGAGCTGGAGGTGTTCAGCCTGGAGAAAAGGAGGCTCGGGGGGACCTCATCACTCTCTACAACTGCCTGAAAGGAGGGGATAGCCAGGTGGGGTGAGCCTCTTATCCCAGGTAACAAGTGACAGGACAACAGGACGTAGTCTTAAGGTGCAGGAGGTTCAGATTGGATATTAGGAGGCATTTCTTCATGGAAAGCGTGATTAGACCTCAGAACAGACTGCCCAGGGAGGTGGTAGAGTCACTGTCCCTGGAGATGTTTAGTAAAAGACTGGTTGTGGCACTTAATGCCATGGCCTGTTTGACCTGGTGGTATTGGGTCAAAGGTTGAATTGATGATCTCCAAAGGTCTTTTCCAACCGAACTGGCTCTCTGATTCTCTGGCAGCAGCCAGTTCTATGTGCCAAGATTTCCCAATGACCAGGCCAGGGCTCTCCCATGGCACATGGCCATGTCCTGGGGAGAGGGATGTCCATGCCAGGTGGATCCAGGGCAGTCGGTATGGCAAGGGGAAGGGAGTGAGCAGCCCCCTACAACCACCTTCCATGGACACACACTTACTGTCACTGTGCCACTTCCTGTTCCTGCTCACTCCATGCTTCCCAGCTCCACTTCCCAGCAGGTCCTCCCTGTGCCACCTTTTCTCCAAGTAGAGCCAGCTCTTTGCCACCCATCTTTCCATCCACAGAGTCTCTCTCTGAGTCCTCACAGAACAAGGGTAATGCTTTAACCCTACGTGCAGTGGGACTCACTCAACCCCATACCTGCCTTCATTCCTTCATTGGAGCCTCCTGCAGCACAGGGGATCCAAAACTAGATGGAGGAAGCCACATCCACACTGCAAGTTAAAGACAGCTTCCACCAGGCCAGGATGGATTTAAGACAGCATCACGGCTTCCCCCAGGCTCAGGTGCTCACCAGAAGAGACCATCCCCTGGACAAGCCACCATCACAGCCAACACTGATCATGTTACCTTTGGCATGCCACAGCACTAGGGACAGAGGAAGATAAAACCATGCCAATCCAGGCAAGGCCATGTGAAGACTGAGCCTCTGGTTGTACATAAATATTCCTCTGCACCACTCTTGACCTGGCCAGCAACCCCCCTAAGGTTGTGGAGTGAACCCAGACTAGTGAGAGGCCTGCCTCACTGAAAGGAAGCATCTCCACACCTCACTGACTCCCTGTGGGGAAAGCGGTCCCTTAAATCAGAGATACAGTGTTTATCTGTACAGTGTGTCAATCTTCATTTTTCTTCTTCATAGGCTAACCAAGATGCATACTATGCCCCTAGACATAAACTTTCTCCCTTCTTTATCCAAAACGCTGGAATTTGGGATTGCCTTTTTTTATCTTGCAAATATTCTACTTCTCAGTGCATCTTATTACATGAAGCCTAACGCTTTTTTTCTCTCTCTCTAAGTATGAAGCTGATTTTTATTTTTCCTCCCTCAGCCTCCTGTTGGTATGTAACCTTTCTCAGCATCAATGATGTATGGGATTCCCAGGCAGGTGGTATGTAAGGTGACTGATGAGCCTGTAAACCTGTAGACTGAAGCCAGCTCCTCAAGTTTTTCCCAGATGCACACTCTGGAGGAATCTACCCATGGCTGTGCTTACCCAGAAGAAAACAACAAAAAATCTTACCAACCAAGAAACAACAACAACAAAATCCTTTCTCTTTCCCTTGGAATGTACACCATGCCCTATGCCAGGGACACAGCTATTCCATGTACAGAAGGTACAAATGCACTAAGCATGTGAGGCTGACAGGGCATATCCACCAGCCTGTAACATTTGGGAAGTAGGAATTACTTGGTCAGAAGGGTGGTTCCATTTCTTTTCCTTCACCACAGTCTGTGCTATTGAGTCACCCTCTGTCCTTGACCCACACAGTGGATAGCAAGGCGTTGTGATAGCACAGATCTTCTGCCAAAGTTTCTTATATTTAAAGTATGAATATTTGCTGCCTACCTAGTAAGAGTACAGCATAGAGCTTGTTAACCTTTGTGAACACTAAGCCTTAGCATTATCTGCTCTTCTTGGTATCCAGAATGAATGGAGAAAGAACATCCAGGCCGCATGAACAGCTGCTGTCTCTATTAAAATATTCTCTGAGGCTCTCAGCCCTGGAAACCACCCAACCCTGAAAGCTGCTGAAAGGATGATCCTAATGATACCAGTTTGTAATTCATTACCAATTTGGTCTGACAAGTGGAAAATACCTGCCCAAAGGTTGTTTCTCTTAAGTGTTCACATTCCAGATTCTGTGCACTCTCCATTCTACGTACATGTCTATGTGTGTTCTCTGGGGGAGAACAAACTCACTGTGAGTTTTTTTTGTTTTTTTTTTTTTGAAGTATCTCTGTATGATTAGCAGTGGTCAAGAATTTTTCATGCATGTTGCAATAACATTTCCTCTGAAAATGCATCAAGATTTTTCTTCTATAAACAACATTCTCATATAGGAAATTTCCCCCATTTAAAAGTAAAACAGTTAAAGGCTGGTTAGGGGTTTAATACAAGCTTATTTCCAACAAGAACTGTTATGCCCTTCATGATTTAATCTCAAAAGCACTGTGCATTCTCCTCCCATTTTAGATAAGATGGATACAGGCTCCTTCTACAGATACCACAGTGCTTATTGACAAGTAAAAATACATCTCCATTAACAACATTATCACTGACTAGCCCACAAAAGAGTTCACAAAAGTGAGGATTCAAATACATTTACCTTTGATGTCAATATAATCTCTGACTTAAGTTTGGTATTAAATCTTTATAGTTTTCTTAAGAAAAAAGAAGGTTTACATCAGAAAATCTTGGCTCTGGGTCTATTTTTTTAATTGATAATGAGGAAAAATGTCTTCTAAAGCAGAATATCATGCTCCCATTTAGTGATAGGTGAAAAATTAAAACCTACTGGCTTTTCTCAGGAACAAATTACACTATTTGCTATCCTGTTAGCTATTTTATCTTGGCCACATTCCCAGGGAGAATCAAGGCATCTGTCAGTCCCTGGGAATCAACTTCATAGGATAACTAGTAAACACTCCTATTTCCTTCAACAAACAAGAGGTTACTGGCCCATAAGTGGAAAGATAATCTTACTCCCTTTTATAGCAAACTCTGCTTTAGCCTAATGTGATCACATTGGATTTCCATTAATTTCAAACCCAATTAAAAGGGAATCGCAAGAAGATAGGATTTGCTATATCAAATCTCTTGGTATAAGAAACTGCAGTTTAAAAATCATGACAAATAGGATATATTTCGGGATAGCAGTTTGTTACAGAAATAAGAAGATACCTCTTAGCACAAAATCCAGCTCAAAATCACCCGTGACTACTCCTGTAGAGAAGTACTGTAATAAAGGATGAGACACAAGATGAATTGTTTTAGGATAGCTTTCATGTAATAATTCAGCACTTGGACAAATATGTGTTGACCTAAATTCAAAATGTGCAACTGCTGCTGCTTGAGATAATAAAACTCTCCATAACAAACCTCTACAATGCCAAGGGCTTATATTTTTCAGGATGAAGGCAAGGCTGGCTCTGTGCTGCATGTCATTTTTATTCTTGTGTTTGTGCTGTTCAATGTTAGATTTTCTATTTCTTTCTAAAAAAGAAAAACAGTCAGAAAAAAAAACAACTTTTAGAAGTCTGTTATAAATTGCATAAGACTGAAAGAGACATGAGAAGTCTGGGTCCTGTTAAAATCAGTGGGATTTTCAAATGCTAGTGATCAAAATGCTTGTGTTCTCAAGAGACCTAAAATGTCAAGTAGTATCAGTATGCTTTCTGGTTTCTAAGCTTTAGTCTACATTCTGTTCATATCTCCAAACTTTTTCAAGCTTTTTCCACAAATGTAATATTTTAGAGTACTTTTTTACCCCTTTCCTTTAGTGAAAAAGCTGTGCTTTTCCTGAAATGTCAAGACTGTACTGGAACTTCAAGAAATACACTAAATAGCATAAATCTCACAGTAAAACTGTAATATTTGGCAACACTGCATTTCTGGCTCAAATACATGATTATTGGCAGGTTCACTTCCACTGTTACCAGGTGCGAGCCTCTTGTGGAGCAAGCTTCTTTAGCATGATGACACAGCTTTTTCTGAGCAGGGAAATTCCAGTCCTCTGCTGAGACAGCTACAGATCTTGTCATCTACAGAACCAAACCAGTAGGTGAATGTTTAGGATTGGACAGGGGTTAGCTAAACTGAGCACTTCTGCTATGCCATGAGATTAAAGTTCAAGGCTGTTTATTAGAGGCAGGGAGGAACAGCTTTAGCTTTTTTTGTCAGACACACTGCAAAAGAATGCCTACACTGCTGGGTAACCATATTGCACTTGAACTGGGAGCACAATCTGTAAGCCCAAATAAACAGAAAATCTTTGATCCTTTTCTGGTGAATCTTCAGAAAATTCCTGCAAACTTTCAGGCATAAGACAGAAATTACTGTAATTATGATGTGCCTGCTACAAGTGTGAAGGTATTTTGTTATATGTACTGCCAATGCAAATAATCAGCTCTTGAGAGGTTCCTGCAACATGTGGACGCAGATGTAAAAAAACAGATAATTTCTTGATTTCATTAATGAAGACCCCAAGAGATGTAAATTCCCTAGACACAACTACTGGAAGCATAAACATCCATGAAGTTAATTTAAAAATTCCCAGTGAAGATCCTGCCAGTTTTTTCTGCTCAAATAAAGCCTCTCAGTGGATGGTCCTCAGCCTTCAAAGTCCCACATGCACCAATACTAAGCAAACCATACATTGCATGAAATTGTTTTGTCCTCAGTTTCAACTTCCTCTTGGCATAAGCAATCTTGGTGACTTAGGGCTTTAAATTCTTCCAGTGCCAGGCAAGCTTTAAAGAAAAGATGATAATTCTCTGCTGAACAGGAATTGTTGCTTTCAATGCTGCTGTGACTCTGCAGTTCAGGCAAAGTTTAGGTGAGATCATTTGCCAGTCTAGTTGTTGGGGGTTGGATCTGTTTCTTTTGTGTTTGTGAAATTTTTTCCTGGTTTTGCTAGGTAACTAATTGCTGGATACTTATAGATACTTACTGAAACAAAAGGGGGCAGCAGGTTGCTCCTGGGAAACAGCAGTGAACAGGACAGTTTGGTCCGAGGACACCGCTCTGAAAGGACTGGAGTACCAGAAGCCCTGCTTGTTTTTCCTGCCACTGAATTTTTCTCCAGAGGAAGACGGGACTCATCTCGTCACCACTGGACTTTCCTACAGGACTATCTCCACAGAATTGCATCTACTACTCAAAGAGGATTTCATCTGAAATGCTTTCAACACCCTGACACCCAGGGTGTCAGGTCACATCCCTGACTCTGTCAGGGTATTTTCTGAGGTTTTGTAGGGCTTTTTTTGTTTGTTTTGCTTGTCTCTTAGTGCTATTACATTTGTATTTTTCTTTGTTTTGTCTAATATTCCTAGTAAAGGACTGCTATTCCTACTCCCAAATCTTTGCCTGAGAGCCTCCAATTGCAAAGTTATAATAGTCTGAGGGAGGGGGTTTACATTCTCTATTCAAAGGGAGATTCCAGCTTTTTGCTGGCAGGTACCTGTCTTTCAAACCAAGACACTAGTACACTTTCTGGGGTGTCAGAAAAGTAATATGGAGTACTGAAAGAACCATACAAAATATTGATTTCCCTCTAAATCGCTAAACCCATCAACACATGGTGTAGTTTAGCTTTGAAGGGAATTTTGTTAGAAAGAGTCTCACAAAACATTTGTTTTCTCTGACACAGATATTGAAAATTGTCATCCCTTCAAAGTCTGCATGTATTTTACATTCTCTTCTGGCTGTTTATGCCTGTTTTACATTAAACAAATAGGAAATACAATTTTTTTAAAAATGCTGTTTGGACTATATTATACTCTTTTGGCCATACAGTCAAAATCTTACAGTAACCCAGGAAAATTCAGTTCTGTCACAAATGATTAGGATTTGGTAGGCATTCAGGAAGCAATGTGACCTTGCACAGGGATTCTCCCTGATATCTACACTAGGCATGCAGTCTGCTCTCCTGCAGATCCTTGGAAAACATCGTTTCTCACAGTTATAACTTCAGGGCATAAATGTATCATAAGGACAATCATGGATTATCAGGCTCTGATTCTGTCTACTTGAGCAATCAATACATTTTTAAGGATGCAATACTTGCAGTTTGGACACAATCTGTGAAGTAAATTTTTAAAGACATAGTACCGTTTACATAAGAGAACTAAATGTTACATTTCCATCGTAAATGAGATCCTTGGTGCCCCCACTGACTGGAGAGAATATTGCAATGTATTCCTTGGATTGGGACTCCATTCTTTCATCTCCTTTCAGGCATCACGTCAGGAGAACTCATTAGCTGTTGCTCATGCAACATGTTTACTTTCTTTATAAGAAGAATAGTTGTTCAACCGTAAGTTAAAATTTTTTAAACAAAAACATGGTCAGATGATTGGGTCACCCCATTTGCTGTTCTTGTAATCTAGTTTTCATTACTTCTCTGGATCTATGTGCACACTTGACATATCTGGAAAACAGGAATTGTAAACTTTTAATCTGAATAGGCAAAAGAAGGAAAAAAAAGAAGATCATCCAAACTTTGTGGGTTATTTTTTTTACAAACACCACTTGTCTGTGAGTCAGTTTGCTGATCTGTATGACATTTACATAAATATTTACCCAAATCACCAGGGGTTGTGAATCTTCATGAATCATTGTTAGTGAAACACGTCATAATCTTTGCATGAAGTGTAGCACATGCATTCAGAGTATGGGTCTAATTAATGGCAGAAGATGAATGAAAAGAATAGATTAAAAAAAAACCACATCACCTTTTTTTTTCTTGTTCGAAATGATAAGAGAATTTATATTCTCTTATAAATGCAAGTATTTCTTTTTCACACAGACATAATATGGTTGTTACACGTCTTGGTGATGATTAGGATACAGTTTCAGCATATTCGAGTTTGTTCAATTTTATTAAGAGAAAAAAGCAAGTATAGTATATATAAATACTATACAAATATATATAGTATAAATACTATATATATATAGTATATATACTATATATTATATATAGTATAAATACTGTACAAATATATAGTATTTGTAACTCATGTCTACATCACTTTATTTTATTCTTTCTATGTAGAAATATCCACCAGAATGATTTAAATTAATATATTATAACATTAAATGCTCTTAATTTATATTTTTATATAAAGTCTTTTCTGGCAAAATTCTGTGCTTCAAGAAATGGGTAAACTAAATGAGCATACTGGCTGCTTCACTTAGCTGTCAACTCTCTAAAGGCTCGATGAGTAAGCCTGCCACACTTCATCTCTCACGTTACCATCATCTACAGGCTTCTGTTAGTGTCTCCCATGTTAAACTTTATGGCATCTTCAGTCAAAGAAATACAAGTGAGGCAAAGTGTGGAACTGGAAATGAACAAAACAACTAGGAGATTGGTTTAAAAAATGATCCTGAAGCTTTTGTGCACAAAGCCCTAGTTGCTATAATATCAGTGCGTGAGAGCCCTATAATTCACCATCACAGGACAATATGTATTTGATGCTTGTCCTAAGCCAGGCACAAAGGATTGCCAGCTGACAAGAATCCCCTCAAAAGGGGCAAGTGAGGAAATTTGAGAACAGCCTGAGAAGCTTGTCATTTATGGAGAGTAGCCTATCTCATGCTGAGTGAAAACTAGAGGGATTGATAATCTGAACTACAGATTTTGGAAACTGAGGTAAGAAAGTTCCTTATGTAAATAGGAGGGTTTTCCTATTCCTTCCCTGTCCTTTCTTCCTACAAATTTTAAGATTATTCCAGCAGTACTAGGATTGTTAGGTAAAATACCTTCTTTCTCCTGTTGATTTTAAGTCAAAGAATACAAGTGTAGCTAAAATATTTCTGCCACCTCTTTATTGTCACAAAATAAAAAATGCTACTTGTTAAAAAGGAAATAAAATAATATTATAAAACCATTAACTAAAATATAACTTCTTATGGTGCAGTTAGTAATGCTTGGGTGGCATATTATCTGAGAAAAGTGCAGGGTGGTGTTAGGTTCTTCACAAGGACACAGCACATGTCCTTGTTATCAATTTTGTCTTTATCAGTAATTTCTGTAACAGCAAGAGCGTCTATTCAAAATAATAAGGGACTTGAGCTTTTGATTTTTCACCAATATCTCAGTGAGGTATGTTGCTATCTGGTTTTTCTGCTGCTTCTGTCACCTTCTTTCCAATGCTAAATTAATCATGCAGGTGACCTTGCTGGTTTTATTAAGCACAGCAGGCTGTATGAGCTATTGCTGGAAAAGTGTGACATTGCTCAACTGGTGGGGTCCTACATCTGTTTTTTTCTAATATGGTTTCACTGCCACATCTAAGTACAGGCTATATTTCTGCTGTCATGCACAGTCACTTTCATATGCCATCAATTAAAAATAATTATGCTGTTAAAAGGAAAGTACAGCATAACTGCTTATAAAGAGAAGAACTTTTTATAATATGCTGGTTTGCCTCAACTTTCCATGAAACAACAATGCTGAACACAGGAGTCATAGTAAACTGAGTAGCTTCCATACCAACATATTGAGTGAATGGGAACATCAAATTGAAATTTGACAAAAAGGGTCTCAAAAAAAATCCAGGCAAGTCTGAAATGGCACTGCATGGCTACAGTATAGCTATGTACCACTACGTGATTCCAGAGAATGGGCAGGAGGCCATCTGGAAACTCCAAACATGTTGGTCTGATCCCCTAAGTTTGCCACAACAGTAAGGGAACAAGTCAATAAAGGCTTTCTGTCTCACATTTTGAATTCCTTAATATTTGTGAACAAGAGCACGTCATCTGGGAAAGTAAGGCTACTTCTGCAGCAAGGATCTGGCTTTTCATGCTCATGATTCATCTTGCAAAATATGAATTAATTGTCTTACAAATCTCTGGTTTTAGATTTATTTTAGGAAGCCTAATGGAACTCTGCTCCTGAAAAGTCCCCCAATTTAGAGTTTATTCTGTTCAGACATCTACAGACCTGCAGTGGATCTGCTGGCCTGGTGCAAGAGAAGTTTCCGACAGGCACAAGATCTAAGAGCAAGGATCTGATGTGTTGGGGGTGAACACCATTATGATACAGTAATTACAAACACTGCCCTAATGCAGGAGACGGGAGGAAGAACTACTTTTCTAGTTGCACTGATGCATGGAATTAAGATTGAAAGATTACTTCAATGTGCAAAGCATGATGCAAGTAAGAGATGAGGTGGTAAAGCTGTAGTCTGATACCCACTGTTGAGTTGTTCCATTGAGTGTCAGACCTCATTTGCTGATGGACCACGCCACTGCGGTGGAGGCTGCTGGGACCTCCTCTGTCCCTGCCACTCAATCAGCCCTGCAGGACACAGCACCTGCCAGCCAGGGGCATCAGGCATGCTGATGGCAGGTGGAAGGGAGACTACATAGCTCTAGCTGGGAGGAGAATTAAATAGCAGTCTGCTTTGCCTTAAGACATGAACAGTATTTCCTAGTTGTTAAACGTTTAACACAACAGCCTGAGTGTTTTCACCATACTTCTTGAATGTGACAGTTGATTATGGGATCAAAATGACTGAAAAGGGAGATTCAGAAGAAATTAAACCATGTCCCTGAAACAGGCATGCTGAAAGCTATTTTCAAATTAGGCATGGAGAACACTTAGAAAAATAGGTTAATTAGCATTTTCAAAGGACTTCTGAAAACATGAGACTATTGGCTAATGTTGGGATGCCAATGTGGCCTGACAGGCTGCTTACAGCTTCAAAGGAACATCTGGACAGATGCATGCAGCAGTAAGGATGGATCAAACACATAGTACTTGCCTACTGGCAGTAGATACTGCACTGGGCAACTTTAAATTATTCTGTGGATGCTGCAGACAACAGTTGTTATTCTCCTAGAGGAGAGAGCCATATAAATAGAACCATATGCCTATGATCCCGATTAGCTGACTTTAAACTTTGAAGATCAAAAGCCTTCAAGATATACTGCTGGGGGGGAAAGGACAGTGAACTGCTTAACAAGTCGGTGGGATGGGGTATTAAGGAAGGAAGCTGGCTCGCTGAGTACTACCCCAGCTAGCCGGGACCTTAACACATTGGAGATGTTCCCTGCTTTCCGGTAGGACCTTAACCGTACCACTGTGGCTGGACTCCCCTGAAGGGCAGACAGGTATCACCTTTCCTTGGCCAGCGGGGGGAGAACGAGGTGAGGGGAAGGTCTCGAAGTCTAGGGAAGAGAGGTGCATTCTGCGCTGGGGGCCGGGGATAGCGAGAGGCGCGCAAGGAGCGCCCACGCGCGCCTTGGCTCCCGTCGGTCCCCGGCCCCTTCCCCTCCCTGCGGGGCGGGTTCGGGCCCCGCCGCAGCCTCCCCCCGCGCTCGCCGGTAGGCGGCACCG
>WBNO01018295.1:49212-105713 GCA_013400575.1 Peucedramus taeniatus
GCGCACGGCTCTGCGGCTCCGCAGTGGGCTGCGCGCCCTGCCCTGCCCCGCAGCCCGCCCTGCGCGGGGCCGCTGGCCTGGCATGCCCCTCCGCACCTGCCCTAGGCTCTGTGCACCTCAGTTACACCAACGTGTGCACATGATAATGATGACTTCTTTTTTCCATGGCACTCTCTTCTTCCCCGCCTCCCCTTCATCCCCCCACATGGTCATTGTGTATTGAAGTTACACTTGCTCCGAGTTTATTCCAGGATTGATGTCTTTGATGTTTCCCTTTGTCCTCACCGATTCCGCTTTTCTTACAATTTCCTTTAAAATGGCTAAAAGAGGATAGCAAAAGTGTATGTCAGAATGGGGGCGGTGGGGGAGAGGGAAAAACAACACCTTTGTCCCAATTCAGTCAACTCAACAGTCAGATCACAACAAGCTGGGTTTTTTTGTGACAAAGGCATTTGAAACAAAGAAGCCATTTTAGAACCTGTAAGAAATTTATTTTGTGGCTTGCATGCATTAGTAAATCCAGGTTTTCATTCTTTTCTCTTCCATTCCCCCCGCCACCCTCCTCCACACACCGTTTTTCTAATTTATCCTAAAATGAAATAGAATAGAAAAAAATAGTATCCTTAAAATCCTGCATCATCTCTGTGCTCTTCAATAAGCTTGCTGATTGCCTTCTGTTTCAACCGTTTCAATGCACATTTTTAAAGAATGTTATTTTATACTCGTAGATCGATGAATAGTTGAATCAGTTGAGTGTGATAAGAACAGCTCATCTCCCCAGGAACAGAACAGCAAAAGTCTCATTATGTGTAGGAATTTGGTAGGTGTTGCATACTTATATCTATTTAGCAAAGTGCAGGTTCAGATGAGACTTATTGATTATTAGGAGAGCCTGCTTTTCTCTTACTGTCTCTAAAAATGTGGGCCACTGTGTTGCCAAACTGAACAGGTAGAGTTACATCTAGAAATATCCTGACTTGTTCAGTTATCATAATCTGCATATCATTTTAAGCAATATTTCAACTGAAACTAATGCAAAACTACATTGCTGTAGCAAATGACTTATCATCAAGGCTAATAGAAGCTTGGAGACAGGAAGCCTATGATTTTCAAGGGTGAAATCATGTGATAGCATCAGATGCTGTATGTATAACTCTAAACAGAAAATGGGCAGAAGATGATTCCAGGAAAGCAGCAAACAATGGGAAAATCGTGCGACGGAATGCATTCGTTAATGTTCCTCCTGGCTCACTGATACACAGTAAAACATGTTCTGCTAGTGTAACCTGCTGTGGCTGAGCACATAACCACAGTGTCTGTGAATCCTTAGCCTGCTCAAGTTTTGAGACAGGGCTTTATTAATCATGGGACAGCATCACATTAGCTTCACTGACACGTATGAACCCAAGAATTTCCTGTGATCAAACATCTTCCTGTCGCTCTTGACAGGGAATTGCAGCCCCCTGAACTAAGCTATACTTAAGTGGTAAACTTTTAGGCTATGTTGCATGAAGTGATTATTTTGTTATCTATCGTCTTCTCTGCACAAACAGACTTGCTGCTGGCTGCAGGGAAAATGCTGTTGCACAAATGCTGGCGTATGTAGGGCTCCAGACTGCTGCTAGTATTTAAATAATCTTGTATTTTAAAGTTAAGCTGTGATCAGCTATAAACCAATTTAAACAAAAATTATGTTCATTTGTACAGTCAGGGCATTATAACTCTACAGAGCCAGGCAAGCTTTATTTTTCTCAAGGGGTCACTTGAAGTGTTAGCAGAAAATTGCAAGAAGAACAAGCTTGAGTTGCCTGGAGATCAAATCTTGTTGGATTTAATGCTCTCTGGCTCATAAGACTACATTTTAATTTTTTTTATGAACATCTGCTCAGCTTTCTTGATTGGAAAGCTTCTTTCATTTGACATTCCTTTTAAATCCTTTGCTTGGTAATGCAGGACAAAGGACTGCATGAAATATGTTACTCTTTGAATACAAGCTTCGGGAAGGAGGCCTGAAAAGTAAACTCTAGAGGAGAGATTACTGGAATACTGAGAAGGAAACCAGGTGATGAGACTCCAAACATGCAAGAAAGATAAAGTAAGGAAGAATAAAATGAAAGATGAGACTGATGTAAAGAGATGTGGAGAACCTTTGTGGCCGTGCAGGACTATGGTTATGGTTCAGGCTTAGCATCCTCAGCATCCATCTAACATGATTCAGGCTCAGCCACCTAACTGAGCTTGAGTGCTGAGCTGTGCTGTACCACAGGATATGCTGAGCCTGAGCTGGAGGTGGAATTTTTGCTTGTTCTTGCCAGGCAGTGGAAAGGGAAGTATGACAGCAGAAGCTGTGGGAGCAGCTTCCCGAGACACTACTTATTGGTATGTGGGACAGTGTGAGCACTCCTTTTCAAGGCAAAGCAAGCATTTTGGTGACAAACTGACCTGTCTGACTTTGCCTTGAGACACATTATGGATATGTTTACACTAGTGATTAAGCTTGCATTGGCTTAAGTGTCTGATCCATCCTCCAAAGACCTTCTCCAGTTGCCTTGCAGTGGTTCAGGTCTCAGAGCAGTCTGACTGCAAGAGAACTGAACTCTCCCATTTAAACTACACCAGGACTTCTGCTTTGGGAGTGTTCCCATTCAATTACTGAGCCTTACATGAGAGATATTGGTTTCTTTAAAGTACCTTCCAGCTGTAGTCTAGTGAGCAGTTCTCATCCACTTTAGCATAGAACCAATGAAGAGCCCCACACCAATTTCATCACCTTCAAGTGTTTCTGGCAGTTTGTTCTGGAGCACAGTATCCTACTCCTCTGCAAAATGTGAGCAAACACTTCTCAGCTTTCTGTTACAGCTGAGAGGCCCTTTGAGAAGATAGTTTTTAGCCCTCCCAGTAGTTAAAGTACCTGAGTGAAATGGAGAAATTTGGCATAGTGTTTTTACCTCATCCTTATCTGTCTACAGATCTGCAGGCTGAGCACTCCATTCTAGTTCAGACAGATACAGCCACAGACATCAAATGGAGCCTGGGGAACAGGAGAAATGTAGGAGCTACAAAGACTGGAATTGAGAACAATTGACAATATAAGCAGGTGAAATTGCAACTTGTTAGAGCAAAGTTAGGAGGTGTCATAGTGGTCCTCAGGACTGTGTCTATAGGAAACTGTGTACCTGTGAGTTCTTCCCTCTCTGGTAGGAAATTACTTCACAGGCATTTTTAGTCTAAATATAGATGTCTACACTGATGTTTTTCAAGCAAATCTCCTGGCTTTTGTTCTCCACCTTTCTTTGTGGATTAGTCTTGGAGCACCTGAGAATAAATAGGTGAAAATTTTTTGGGAACACACCAACTGCAAGCTGATATTTAGCCCCAGGGACCTGGTTGGAGCTACTCCAGCATCTGTATAGGGTGTTTTGTTTAAAAACAAACTGCCTTCTCCCATCCTATGCAGTTTCAATTTCAAGTGCTTGGCAGCAGCATTTCTGTTGGTCTGTGCTCTGCACTGATGTAGCTGTAGCTTCTGTAGTAGCTATGTATTTTGCTTTTCCAGGGAAGGATACTCAAGTAAATGAAGGGACAAGACCAAACCCAAAATAATTAGTTATACAAAGTCGTGTCTCCACAGCTCTCTGTATCATCCTGGTAATTTGGCGATGGTTAACCAATGTTTTCTGATGGAGCATAAGAAGGAAAGGCAGTTTCTGCAAAGAAGGCTTGTTTAGGCTTGTTTAGGCTTGTTTAGGACTGTGTACAGCTGGCTGTCAATTTCACAGACATAGGAGTTATTACTTTATATATATATATATACACCATCTGCCACTTAAGCCCCTATTGTATGCCTGTGCCCATGCCTGTGTCTGCCAAAAGTGAATCAATAAGTTTCCTAGGGCCCCAAAACTGATACTATTATACTTGCTCAACTGAGCAAGGGCTTCTGTGGCTAGCTACAGATTGCACTAATGATGAAAAGAAGTTTTCTAATTATTTTTTATTTCTTCTTTATTTTTTTTAGTAGTTTTATTCATATATTTGAAAAATAGGATTAAATTCCTACCTTTTATTATCTTCCAGGATGACTTGGATGTTGAGACTTGTCCGTGACATAGCAACAATTTGTTACTACACTGATAATACTTGCACTGTCGTGTGGGTGTGTGGGTGATAAAAATTGGGCCCCTTAGTACAAAGCTGTCCTGTGGTCATGGAAACTATAGTCCTCTTCTGGTAGGCAGTTATAAGAGCAAGTCTCTTATTCCTTCTCCCACTCCACTCTCACAAAGCCATATCCATATCAACATTGGCTTGGATGTGTGCCATCAAACAGGTTGTTTCTCTGAAACACTAAAATCAATGTGGGGTTTGTTAATTTTGGGCTTGCTAGGCCCTCACGCTGTCAGTGTTAAAGCAGCCTGAGGAGAACAGATGGGTTGAAGGAAAAAAAAAGGAGTTCTTGCTGAACTGAGTGAGGAAGGGAAGGAAATGGTGGTGCTCCCAGAAGATGATATGGAAAACAGGACACACATAAGCACAAATAAGGAAAAGGCCACACAACCTACTTCCCACTTTTTCAAGTAGGACTACAACAATATCTCCAATGGTCTGAGATAGTCATGTTCTTCTTTGAACCTTGTTTGTCCTGACCAACATGTGCTATGTTGTACAGGTTACTGTCTCAAGGATAAGATCAGTTTGTACTACTGAATTATTATGGGTGTATCTGCTGCAGGGTTCTTGCTTGTTTAATGTGTTTCTTTTTAGAAGTTTTTCTATTGCTTTACACTTTCGAGGTTAAGAGTAAGACTATAAGAAATAAAAGTATGCCCACTTTTCTAAGAAAAAAGAGACACGGAAGGAAGAAGATTTTCAGTGTTGTGTGTTTCAATGTTAAGTTTCAGTGTGTTAAGAATAAATGCTTTATGGCAATCCTGTCAATCATCCTGTCCCGGTCTGCTGGCTCCACTTTGTTCCTCTTCCCCCTCAGTAATGTTGCAGGAACAATTTTCAATGGTCTTTGTGTTTCTTCTTTCTCTTATCTTCCCCACGTGGTCTTCTCTCCTCTTTCCAGTTTTCTACTATCAAATCTTTGCCAGCATCCTTTTCTGAGAATGGGCACCCAAAAGAAAGTAAAGGTCTGGTTGAACCAAGCAGGAAGTGGCAGATGGAAGAAGAGCACCACAGTGCCTTACATTTCCCTTGTCACTCACTTTGTTTTCCTTCTTGATTGAGAAAATACATTTTGTGCAATTACCACATAAGAATGGTTCCTATGCTGTGCTTGAAAGTGTGTTTCATAAGTCTTATTTAACAGCTGATGTAAGTTCATTTACCTTCAAACCATTCTTTCCATCTTGACCTTTTGCAGATCTTCATCACCTTTTCCTCTTACTTCGTCATGTCAGTGTGGTATTTGTGTTGATGTATCCCTCATTTTTAGGAATGTCTCTGTCTCCAAACTCCATCCTAGCTTTCTTTCTCCACTGCTTATAAAGCAGTGTTTGGCTTTGGGGGTATATTAAGCTACAGAAAGGTAAAGGGAGTCTCAGTGCAATCATTTTTACAGTTGTTCACAGCTCATGATAATAGAAATAAAAATTTGGTAAGATACTTGTGACTCTTCTAAGCTGAGCTGATACTGGCTGGTACATAGACATGTCTGGACAACAGATTTGGATAGATGCCCTGGAGTGAATTTTTTTGTTTTGTTTTGTTTTGGTTTTTTTTTGTTTTTTTTTGTTGGTTTTTTTTTTTGTTGGTTTTTTGGTTTGGTTTGGTTTTTGTTGTTGTTGTTGTTGTTTGTTTTTGTGTTGCCATTCAAAATTTTTCCCTAAAGAAGGGCTTAAACCTGGTTCAACCAGAGCATGGAGTTTACAATACATAATAGAGAAACTTTTCTAAAGTTTCTAGTTTCTGTGATAAAACAGATGATTTCTCCTCACTTCAGACATTGGTAAAACCAGAGCAATCTACCCTGCACGTGTCCTTCTGGGCAGCAAATGCATAACCAGAGCTTCCAACAAGGTCATGTACTTGGAGTTGTCCTGATTTCCTACCTCCTGGGATGCAGAACATCTCACTGAGCAGCAACCAGGAGATTAAATTGTAGGCCATGAAGTTTGCAAAATAACTGCAGTGGGATTTTAGATCCTCCTGTCTGATGAATAACTTTTTTCCTCTTTTATTGGGGTCCCCCTGCAGGCTGCAGGACCGCAGGCAGCAAACAGCTGGTGCATAACACTTATTATAGATGCTTATGGTTTCACAAGCGTGGTGCTCCATGTCATCATCTAACTGGCTGACTGCATGGGAGGTCATCATTCTTGAATCCTGTCTTAGTAAAATTGCAGAAGGAAATGCAGAAACTCTCATGGATCCTACTTGCTCTACTCTTGCATGTCTGTCTCTCAGACCTCTGTGGAAAAGTTGCCACTTCCATGCCAAAGTAATCTGGTGAAATTGGAATAGAGATTTTGGAGTTCACTTGAAATAGCAATATGAATTGAGCATTTAAAGTTTAGTCTGTAGAACTCTGGGTTGAAATTTAACCTTTTTACTTAAGAAACCCCTGCCATGGTACAAAGGGCATAGAAAAATGCAAATTTCTGAGGTTTCTTGCATAGAAAACAATACCAAGAGGAGATCAAGAGATACAAAAAGCCCAGATAAAGAAACCCCTCTGTCTCCAAGCTCATTAAGACCACAAAATACCCAGATAAGGACCGAGGAACCAAGAAGTGCATGCGAGAGGAGAAAAGGTTCAAAAGTTCATCCTCGAGGAAGATCACAAAATCTTCAGCCTCAGAGACCACCAGGGACCCCCGTGCGACCACCAGAGCCAACAAGGCATGCCCAGAAGGGCGTGGACCTGATCACCATACGAAGCGAAGACAGGCGGGGCCAGGGTTGAATATGCATGGCAAAGTTGTGCAATCTCTTACATATGGAACACCTTTGTGAATAAAGCTGTGGGACAGCCCGAGGCTCGGGGCACAAGTCCTTATGAGAGCTATCTCACTTGTGCCAGGGCGCCGACATACATACCCACTGCATAACTAAACCTGGTTGTGGAGTCTATTTATTCCACCTATCACTTCAAAATGATGGGAAAATGGCACCACATGGAACAATTTTCTGTTAGATCAGTATGAATTGTGTCTGATCTTCACCAGATTCCTGGGTAAATAAATTGATTTATGCTCCTCTAGCTCAAAAGCTGAGTTTGGCTTTTGTCCTGACACCTCTGGTATCCTTGTCTTAACGTTTTTTGGGGGAAGGGTCAGTTAACAAACTGAATCTCAGTCATTAGTTTTACATGCTTTCAGGCCAATACTTGGGGTGAGGTTGTATTAATCTGATGGATGAATTAACTCGGCTTGATCCAAGAAAATATAACAGATGTTGGAAAGGTGGGGGCATGGATAGAACAAGAATCTCTAGTGTAAATCTATTGACATTGCAGATCTGTATGTAGCCTGTTGATAAAATGATGTTTCTTCCCCACAAACTACTGTTTGTTAGGAATTAATAGGGCTCTGAAGCAAATCTAGACTTCAGTTAATTTCAGTGGCAAGGGAATACTTCATTTTTGGATTTTAACTTGTACCCTCTACTCATCTCTAGGCAATGGAGTGGAAGCCAGGAAGGGAGGGAGAGTAAAAGCGTATCAGTCATTCACTTTTAGAGATAGTAGTTTGGGGTTTTTTTCCTTAAACTTCTGCAGTAATTAGTCTGGGAGGTAGCCAAGCAGCCTCTTTGTATTTTATGTAATCTAGCCTTGTAGGATTTGTTCTAAACTTGAAGGATTTTTGCTACAAAGTGTGATGTTTTATTTAGAACTCACTTCTTTGCAATACAAGCTGTTGTACAGCACGTCTGGCAACAGAGCAAGTTGGCCAGAAACATTCCACTGCAAACCATGTGGACACGTGAGCCACCCAGATGAAGCTGCTGTTCTCCTGGGTGAACTCATTAATGGTCAAGTGAAAGTTCATGAGAAGTGACTAAAAATTATACCTTTTTATAATGTATGAAGGAGAGGGGGCAGAGGAAGTTGCTATGCTTTGAAGACTGCTTTCAAGCCTGAGAACTCCATTTTTAGCTGATATGTCATTTACTCAGTGCCCTTTTGGATAAAACACACTTTCCTCCATAAGTAAAGTGAACTTGTTAAAGATGGACACACTATAGACTTGGACACTTTAATTCCTGTTGAATTTAGGCATCTGATTACATTTCTAGAAGTTTATGGTATTCTGGGTTGTGGAGACCTTTCTCTATTTTTTACCTTTGTATTTATTATTAGAAATAGACTTATTATTAGAAATAGAATTATTAGTATCCAGCAAAGTCTTCACCAGTGATGTGAAGTGACTTCACATAGTTTTTCCTTTCTTTCCATCTTTCAACATTGTAGTAGAGCAGAGCTAATAGAAATTGGAGAAAGTAGATTATTGTCACAGTTCTGCATGCAAAGTGCATCTGTATGCATGAACATTTCCTTTGTTGGATTCCTGGGATTTCGTTTGCTTTGAAAAGTCAGGTAGAGAACCCCAGCCTTTTTCTTTTAAAGGGCAGAGATCTACATTGAAAGGTGGAGATGCTTCTACAATGCTGAGTTCTGGTTTGATGTTACCTTCATCAAACTGTGGCTTGTCACTGAGCCAAAATCTGCAGAGGAATTACAGCTAGTAGGCTGAATTGAGTGGTGTTAGAGGTAACTTGCCATGTGAGGTGTGACAAGTAAGTTCTCTTGAACCCAAATGCAATCCTACGTGACTGTCTCTTACAAGAACTTTAAGGTCCTCTTGATCCTTCCTTATATTCGTAATGCTTTGAAGAGGCAGTAATGGACTGAAATGCTAAGTTAGAACTACAAAATTAGAGGCTTTCAAAGCACTCTTCTGTAGCTTGAGAGAACCTGGGGGTTTTGTGCCCTCTGACTCCCCAACTCTCTTGTGATTTTAACCTTTTATTCAGGCCTCTTTTTCTTTTTATTGCTTAATTGTGTGGTATGTGCTTATGCTCACAGGACTAAAATTCAGTTAAATTTTACTTCATATCTAGCCTTGCCCTCACTCTCCTAGTGAAATGCAGAAATGTAAAATGTCAATGTGTGATGGAGATTAGAAGTGAAGAAAAATTTATTACCTGTGACAGTGTGACTGAAGTATAATCTTGCTTATTAGGGTCATCAGTCAAGTGTGACATTTTGTTCCAAGATTTTCCTCTAAAGAATGCTTAACGTTGAATACAGCCTGATCTTGGGCACATGGAAATGAAAATACCCTTCTGTACTGAGATGGGGAGCTAAGATCACCCAAAACAGGCATCCACTTTTGATCTCTGAGTCCTGCCAGTGGCTGCGTCCATTGGAGACAGTCAAAGCCACTTCTGAGCCAACATAAAACTTTTGAACTGCATGGAACAGGTGACCTGCTCTCGAGAGCTTTTCTAGCAATGGAGCCGTTTCCCAGGATATCCTCTGAGTTGGAGAGGTCTGAGCAGTGCTGTTGCTATAACATTCAAAGACCTATAAACAATATGTTGCAACTGACATGACGATCCTCTGTTTTTACTAGCTTGTTTAATACACTTGAAGTGATTTTTATGCCACCTTTGGGCATAAATGCAAGATGGAAGATGCAAGCAGGTATGTGTCTATTCCATAGGATAGCTGGATAAACAATACTTGCTTAGAGTAAGAATGGCTTACCAAACTGGGGTCCTAGAGTTGTTGGGGTTTGATTTGTATTTGGGGTTTTTCAGTGTTGTGTGTTTGTCATTGGCATGACTCTTGTTGACTCTCATTCTTGAATCGTAGGACCATAACACGACTTTTTTATGGTCAAATTTCATGGAGGAGGCTTTTGGTAGGAGTGGTGGGGAGAGATGAGAGAGGGAATGATTTTGTTCCATCCTAAAGGTAAGCTTGTTTCTTGGGAAACATTGCAATGTATATTGAGAAGTGGGTAGCTTTTAAACTGAAAAAATAGCAGGCACTTGAGCACCCTGTCAGTGGTATCTCTATTGCACTGTAATACTAAGAGTATTTGGGTATAACAGGATATTTGATGTTGCCCCATGAGAGTGACTGTGAGGGGAGCAGAGAATCAAGGCTGGAAGGGACCTCAGACTATCTCTGGCCCAACCTCCTGCCCACAAGAGAGTCAGCTTTGAGGTCAGGCTTCTCAGGGCTTCATTTGGTTGGGGCTTGAAACCTCAAAGTATCTCTGAGCAACCTGTGCCACTACCTGACTGTGCTCTTGGGAAAAAATTTTTGCCGGGTATCCAGGCTGAGCCTCTCCTGTTTAAGCTGTTTTTCCCCATCCTGTCCTGCACTCCTGTAAAGACTCCATCTCTTGACTTTTCAGTGACATCCCCACAGGCACTGGAGGGGCTGTTAATGTCCCTCCAAAGCTGTCCCTGCCTGGAGCTGAACAAACTCATCTCATCCCCACAAGCTCATCCCCAGCCTCACTCCCATCATGCCAGTGGCCTCTGCTTAACTCTCTTAAATTTGTTGGTGTCTTTTGTGTATTGCTGAGGCCCCAAACTAGGCAGTGTCTAAATATGGCCCAGAGTAGAGAAAGATAATCTCTTCCTTCAATCTACTTACTGGCTCTGCTTGTGTTCATGCAGCCTAGAGTGCTGTTGTCTGTCTTTGCATCCTGCTGGCTTCCAGCCAGCTTGCTATCCTCCAGAACCTCAAGGGACATTTCATAATGTGTATCAGCTATTCTTCCCCTTTCCAATTCTAGTTATCTCACAACTGGTGTTCAAGATACAGAAGCACTAACATTCCCATCAGCAAAAGAAAAAGGAATATACAGTAGCAAAACACTTTTGGTGACATAAGGCTCAAGCCTATTGTCCCTCAGAAATAAATAAATGTAGGCTTTCGAGGTGAATGAGGAGTAGATGCCAGCCCAGGATACCACTGGAGAGAAAAGTGGCAACCTGAAATCAAACTCATGGTGGTGGCATTCAGAACGTACTTTAACATGTACTTTAAACTGCAACAACTAAACTTTAAAATTAATTACTTGGTTTGGGGTGGTTTTTTTGGTAATCTAATGATCCACATAAAGTATAATATCCACCCTGCTTACATTAACATTTCTGATTTTTTTTCTTCAGCACACCTATTCTTTCTTTATAATTTGAATATACATTTTAAAGTGTTTGCAATACACCAGGTTGCAAATACCCACTAGCTTGCAAAACAAAGATTATGAAAGGAACTACCTTGAGTTTATATTTTGCTCTGAAAATATGGTGATTTATATTAAATAACACAACTTTTCCCGGCAGCTGTATCTGCAGCTTTATTGAAGACAAACAAAGCAAACCCTCAGCTTTAGATAAAGAGGTGACGTTTAAAGCTTACTCTTGATTTCTCTAAGCCTCCAGCAACTGTTAACCTTTCAGATTGATGCATGTTTTGCTATACGACTAAAAAGATCAGAGTCACAAGAAATTCAAATAGTTGATGTTTATTTAAGAAAAGCTTCATTTATATTTTGAGACACATTTTGTATGTGATTATAGTAGTACTGCTTCTCTTCCAAGAAAAGCTGTGGTTAGTTTTAAGAGGGGAAGCTGCTGTCTAGTTTAAAAAAAATGGATGAAAACAATTGGCAATGAATGAGTATGTGGGTGTGTTGTTGGAGGGAGTAGGAAGGTGCTTTGTGGAAGTGATATGGTATGGGATAAAATCCTGCAAGCTGAGAACATGAGAATGTGGGAAACCCAAACTTCATCCTCACCCCATCATTTTCAATATAGAGCCTTAGAATGAGTCCCTTCATGAATGAATCCCTTCATGTAAAAGAGCGAACTTCAAACATTGAGTCTAGAGGCTTCCTGTAGTTGTAGGTTCAAGCTGCTTCTTGGGAGTTAATGGAAGATTGCTAACAAAGTCAAATCTATTTGTCTTTAGACTTAGATCAACTGCATGACTTAAAAACAGGAAAAGCTGAAAAACTAACTACAGAAGAAAAGTAGCTTGAGGATTCCTTAGTGAGAAAATGTGCATACAGCAGGAAGCTGGAACATTTTCTTAAGCTGTAAAAAGCCCACAGCTAGAGGTTCACATGAATGAAACCATGTAAAAGCACAAACTCAGGCTCTGAGCAGTGGGTGGATGCTGTGGCCAACTGGCGGTTCCCCAGCACCTGCTGGCTCTGGGTGTCCTGCTGTCAAGTCTTCAGAACTTTGTATTTCAGTCTCTCCAAATCCATAACTGCTGTCACCTTCTCAACTGACTTGTAAAATTGTTGTGCTCTTTCTTTCAGCAAACTCATAAACATTAATTAACAAGATTATCACTTGTAGATGAGAATCTTTTTCTTGTGTTTTTCTTTCCTACAAGTGGACCTTGAAAGCCTTCCTGATCTGTAGACATCCAACTTGGTGAAGAAGGTGTTTCCTAAAGAAAACAGGAGGCTGGAAGTCAAGTCCTTCTTCCTAAATAAAAATTAGTGATTTTTTTTGTTTGGGTTGGATTTTTTTCTAAGCACACCTAATGGCAAATGAGTATTTTTGTAAATTCTGAATTGTTGATAGAACATCTCATTCTAAGCTAGGGCTGTTCTTGTTCACTGAAATGCTATAAAAACCTCATTGGAGGTAAAGTTTCACTTATGAAAAATCTATTACATTTTGATAAGAAATTGGCAGAAATTAAGTCTTCTGGCTCTACAGGTTTATGAATAGTTGAACTTAGCTGTAAATTGTGATAATCATCTTTTTAAAGAGTTTAAATACTGTTTTCTTCACAGAAAATATTTACTGAACTCCTCTAGAGGATCACGTATGGAAGTATATGCAAACAGAAAGTGCTGCCCTCCAGTCCTACTTGTTTAAAGATGACTGTAAATTCTCACCTGATTCAGCTTCTCAGTTTATCCCGGGTGTAAATAGCTTAATGCCGTCTGTATGTGTGTGTTCACAGAAGTGAATTGCTGCAAGAACCACAGAGCATAGTGTTCATTTCTATCCCTGTACTTAGCAGATGACGGCATTTAGAAAGGCTGTCTGCCATACACAAAAATTAAACTTTTTACCTTATGAACCAAGACAGCAGCATAGATTCCCTGTGCTTTTGTTTGAGCAGGAAGTCTTGCCTCTAGATCTTAAACCCCTCTTGTTTATAGAGTCAGGTGGGATTTGATTGCTTTGTGCTCCTGTGGAGGAAACTGCTTTTGAGGCCATGGCCTTCCTATGGACCCAGTTATTAGCTGGGCCTGTACTGTAGGGAACTGGCTGTTGAACTGGCAGGATGAACTCTCTCCATGCTGAAGGGCTTTAATATTGACTTCTGTGGCATCAGGTTTTCAGCTGTAAAGTTTCTTTCTCTAGACTTCCCCACACACATTTTAATTAAAAAGGAGAGAGCAAGGAAAATTTATTCTTGTAATTTCAAGTGTGGGCTTTTGAAGGCATCCAAAATAGGCACTTTTAACCACTTGTCGTGCTTGTTGTGTCATTTAGGTTTTTTTGGGTTTTTTCCCCATAAATTACCTTTCTTTTGGTTTAGCTTTCTGCGTAGAAGACAGGGGTCTCTGAACAGCTACAATGTTGCTCTAATTCTTAATGAACATTGAAAACAGATTTGTAATTTATAATTGGCTGGTAACTATTCTTGAAGAGATAGTATCTTGAAGCTCCTACTATGCCATGGTTGTATGAGCCATTTCTGAAGTTGAGACAAGTGAAATTTCTCTTCACCTTAAAGCAGTAATAATGAAGCAGCATAAATTTCAGCAAGGACCTTGGTCAGAATCAAGAAGGAGCTGACCTCAGAGCCTGAGACTAGCATGCACTTTTAAAGGGGGTTGATTTGACAGCTTCTGGCATTTCTGGTGTGTTCCTTACACTGATGCCCTTATGGGTCAAATTTTGTGGTGGAGCTTCCTTTGTTCAAGTTGATGCTAAAATGCTGAGACTCAGCTGTAAGAATCTTTCACAAACGATATCTTTTAAACAGCAAATTATTAGACTGGAGAAAGGGAGCAGGTTACATCCCCTCCAGTTTTTGCCTATCTCCTGTGTTCACTGCCATAGAAGACCTATCAAAAGCTGTAGCAGGAAGTGTTTGGAGCCTGCCTCTTGTATTCATTAATGAACCAGAGTTAGCATCTCTCTGCCCTTGCAAGCAGGTGTCACTGCAGCCAGCACCAATTACAGCTGTATTCAGGGGACAGCAACATGATTCAGCCAGTCAAAAACAATATAAATGAAAGAAGCTTTCACAGTTCAGGGATTATATATTTTTAGCAAGCTGTATGTGATATAATCCAACAAGATAGCTGTATTTTTCTGAACTTAAATACTTGTTCTGTTCCTGTCAGCAGGCAATAGCACAATATAAAGCTTGCAAGTTACAAAGAGGAAAGAATATGAGAACATGGTAGGGCAAGGAGATTTTTATCCCATCGTTGCTGATAGGTCTTGCAGAAGAAAATAGGTTTGAAGTTCTCTAGATCTCCAAATTTGTGACAAAAGAGGTCATATTTCTTAAGGCCTTCAGTACTTTTCAGCATGCAGTGCTAAGGAAAAATGGGCTCTTACATGATTTTTAACAACAGAACTTTCATTCAGGCCTTTGTGTGTGATTTGTACCAGTACAGAGCTTGAAACCATGATCTTGTTCCCCCTAAGTGTTGGATTAAGTTGTCCCGATAGCAGTTGTCCCTGTTTTCTGGCAGCAAGTAAAAATGTTTTACTGCCTTTTACAGGACATGAAGTACAGTAATTTGAGAAGTCTGCATCTTTTAGTCAAGTATCACTTGTATATGAATACTTAATTTTTGAAACTTAAAGAGGTGGTGACTGGGGAGAGTCTACAGTGCGCAGGGAGGGTTTATTTATGAAGTTTCTTCATGGGTTCTTCCTCTTTTACTCTGCTGGAACTATCTGATAATAATAATGAATATTAACCATAGGACACAAGATCACAGAACCAATGGGCAGCCTGGTCAGGTGTATTAAAGAAACTCTGAATTCAAGAAGTATTTGGGCAATGCTTTCAGGCACGCGGTGTGATTCTTGGGGTGTCCTGCACAGGACCAGGAGTTGGACCCAATGATCCTTGTTGGTCCCTTCCAATTCAGTATATTTTATTATTCTATTATATGTATTATGCAAATTTTGGTGAAGAGAGGACTTCTAACAGCAGAGTGAACTGAGTGTCTCTTGAAGCTGCTGCCTGGGAGCTGCTGTGAACCAGACAGGTGTTTGAAAAACACAAGAAGCCACAAGAAGCATTTGAGAATGTCTAGATACTTCCTCAAGCTTTCCCACTTATTTCTGTATTCTCATTCAAGTTTTTTACTTGTCTGAAAAAAGACATAGTCTGGTCAAAGTATGTGCTCAGGCTGAAGTGTGAACACCTTATGATTTTTCATTTTGTTTTTATTGACATGAGATTTTTTCTTAATATATTTCCCTTGTGTTTCCATAGATGTTTGTTTCAAGAGCAATTTTAAAAAACTGAAGTATCCCTTTTTTTTTCCTGTCTGTAAAATAGTCTCAATTCTGTTTCTACAGCACTAATATCACCTGTGAAGAAGAGGTCATCAGTGATCAATATATTACAGCTCTTGCAGCACAAACCAGACCATCACCATGAAACACTTCCTGAGGTAACTGTTCTGTATTTTCTCAAAAGTGTTGAATTATTCTAATTATTTTTATGCTGCAGTGAGCTAAGTGGTTTAACTGTTACAAGTATTACAGAAGGTGTAAACTAGTTTATACTAGACTGCTTTCTGTTCACCTAGATTTCACTATTTAATTAAAGCTATTTTAATTTAAATTTTCTTTTGCAGTCCTTTATAGAAGCAAAGAATGTGGGAACTGTCTTGTGGGATTGGAGCAGTGATGTATCAAATCAGTAGGGCCTGATATGCCAGGGGAAAAGAGAATAAATAGTAACATAGAACAGTGCTTGAAAAATGTCAGGTTTTTTCCTCTCTGCTCTTGTCCACTGTCTGGATTTTTGGAGTGTTGTTTGTGAAAGCAGAGATGCTTGCTGAAGATATGCAAGTGTTTTTGAAGCTGATCATGCTCAGTTTGCAGGAGAAATGTCAATTACTTGCTCTCACATATGACTTGCATTTGTTCCTTTATAAACTAATTATAGGATGGGGGATTTGCAGACAACAGATGTAGGTGCAGAAAGCCCATGTTGTATTTGTTCTGTAGTCTGTGGAGGGAGTTGAGTACTTCTCAAAACTAATACACATCAAGAGCTCAATTTGTGTATAAACCAAAGAAATCATATTCTGTCTGTATGGGAGGAACCTTTTCAAGAGGACTAAAACGTATGCTTCTGTATAGAGCATCTGTCACTATATTTTTCTCCCTTTTTAGACTGTTTATAGCAAAGAAGCTTACACACTATGGATACCAGCATCATTACCTCTAGGTTGATCATCTGTAATGATTTTGCTGCCAGGACACAGATAGCTTGAGCATTTCTGTGGAGTGTTTAGGCCAACTTCCTCATGTATCTTGAACCAACTCTGTAAAAGGGTTCTGTAAGCAGGACATGGACAGATCAAAAGTATAAAGCAACTATTTGTTTGCTAACATCCACAAAACACAGCCAAGGCTGAATTGAGCCTTAATTTAAACATTAGTGTGCTCACCACCAGATAGGCACCAGCCAGGAGGGAAAGAATTGACCTTGCAGCTCTGTGGCCCAGGTCCTGCGTGGTCACAAGTCTTCCACCAATTCCATTTGTACTGGTCCAGTGACCTAAAAGTTCACAACTAGCCTGACTAACATCCCTGCACTGCTTTTTCCCTTTACAATTTTGTAACACCTCATGTCAGAGCATTTGTTCTGGAATCCTGCTAATTATTTCTTCTCAACAGTCCTGCCTCTATTTTTGTTACCGTTTTTTCTCTATACATACTTGTTCAGTAGCCTGACCCAAGGTCACAAATTGATGCCATATGGGATTTGGTTTATGAGTCCTTCATAAAGTGAACTCTACTGTCCTGTAAGAAGGGTGGGAGCCTCTGGCTGGGATCACAAAGGGTGTTACTTGCTCCCATAATGGTCTGGTATTTTCTGAACATAAAGTAATTTTGCCCCTCCTGATGGAGAAGCTGAGTTGTTGACAACTTCTAAGCTGCCAGCTCTCTTCCTATTAAACCACCTGTATTGCTCACCTTTGCTCTCCTGGCCCCTTGATGATTTTTCCATGTTGGAGAAAGAGTGCTGTTTTGAGTATGTGGGTTCCTGAGGCTATCATGGAGAAGCTACCTTCTACTTCTCTTCATGTTGTTCCTGAAGTCAGTGAATCCTAAAAGATTTGAAAAGTCTCAGTGGTGCTAGATCTTCTGAAAAACAGTTGCCTATCTAAATAGGACAATGTAGGACTTTGTTATGGAAAGTCCAGTATTCCAAATGCTGAACAGAAAGTTGGATAAAGGGATGGGGGGGGAGGAGAGTACAGAGCACCAAAAATATGAACACAGTGTTGAAATAGGAAAGCTATTTCTATTTACTTACAAGCATCTGGATTTTCTTATATTATGTTAAACCTTTGACATGAACTGATGAGATTACTATCCTCCCCATATTCTGTAAACATAGAAGAAAACCAGAGAGATTAAGAAGCAAAATCCTCCGAGGAAAGCACTTACTGGGGATAATGAGTTCTGCTCTATGTGTTGCAACCTGCAGTTGCAGGTTTGTGTCATGGGGAATAAGGCAGTGAAGTGTGTAACTGCAGGGACATATATGTGCAATACAAGGATATTAAGCCTTCCAGCTTGGAAATGTGTTGGAAAATAAGTTAATATATATATTGTGTCCCCATGTTTGTCTCTTACCAATAGCAGCACCACCTGGGTGGTGCTTAAATCATCCTCAACTGTTTGTGAAGATCAATACAGGGTTGAAATGAGGAATTCTTATTGCAGGGACTGCTCAGGGGCATGGTGTTTTCCTTGTTGCACAATGTGGAACAGACACCAGAGTAGCTAATGCTAATGCATAGATTATCTCTGTGTTTAAAACCAATGACTTAACTCTGCACAAACTGCAAGTCATTTTGTTGACTGCAATGTGGAAAATGCCATAAAACAGACATTGAGAGGAACAGGGCTTTCATTCTAAAGCTATGATAACCTTGACTTTGCTTTCTAAGTAGTGACAATACCTGTAGCAACTTCATGCAGCAGATATTCACCTGGAGACCCAAGGAGGACTTTGAAGAGTGGATTTCAAATCCAGCTTATTGTTTACTGAGGTTGAAAGACAGCTCTGGAAATCATCAAATCCTATCCCATTGCTCAGAGCAGGGTCAGCTGTATCAGGTTGCTCAGGGCTGCATCCAGACTCATTTTGAGCACCTCTAAGGATGGAGATTCTGCAGCCTCCCTGAAAAAAGTGTTCTATTTCTTTAGAATAATAGAATTCCTTA
Organism: Peucedramus taeniatus; assembly: GCA_013400575.1. NCBI lineage: Eukaryota > Metazoa > Chordata > Aves > Passeriformes > Fringillidae > Peucedramus > Peucedramus taeniatus. The sequence goes on from WBNO01018295.1 coordinate 67,656, forward strand.
GGTTAGAAAAGACTTTTGAGATCATTCAATCGAAGCATTAGCTCAGCATAGTCAAGTGTACCACAAAACCATGTCACCTGAATACCACATCTATGTTTCCTTCAAATATCTCCAGGGATGGCAATTTCACCACCTCCCTGGGCAGCCTGTTTCAATGCTTGACAATTATTTTTGTGAATAAATTTTTAATGATTTTCAATCTAAATCTTCCCTGATGCAAAATGAAGCTGTTTTCTCTTGTTACCTGGGAGGAGAGACTGACCCCACCTGGCTGCACCCTCCTTTCAGGGAGCTGTAGAGAGTGATGAGGTCCCCCCGAGCCTCCTTTTCTCCAGGCTGAACACCTCCAGCTCCCTCAGCTGCTCCTCACAGGACTTGTGCTCCAGACCCTTCCCCAGCTCCGCTGCCCTTCTCTGGACACGCTCCAGCCCCTCAATGTCTTTCTTGCACTGAGGGGCCAGAACTGAGCACAGGATTGGAGCTGTGGCCTCACCAGTGCTGAGCACAGGGGGACGGTCACTGCCCTGCTCCTGCTGGCCACAGCAGTGCTGATCCAGGCCAGGATGCCTCTGGCCTTCTTGGCCACCTGGGCACACCCTGGCTCATGTTCAGCTGCTGTTGAGCAGCACCCCCAGGTCCTTTTCCACCAGGCAGCTTCCCAGGCACTGCCCCCAGCCTGTAGTGCTGCCTGGGGTTGTTGTGACCCAAAGGCAGGACCTGGCACTTGGCCTTGTTAAACCTCATAGAATTGGTCCTGGCCCTTTGATCCAGCCTGTCCAGATCCCTCTGCAGAGCCTTCCTGCCTGTAGTAGATCATCAGTCCCACACAACTTGGTTGGAGAAAGATCTGCCTATTAAACAGTCCAGTAGTTGGAGTAACCCTAAATCTCTAAATTTAGGCTCTTATGCTCATATTTCCCATTCAAGGCGATGTCCAAGTGAAAATAGTTGGTCTTTTCTTTCTCGGCTTGCTCTGGTATGAATTATTTCTGACATCTGAAATATTACTTATGAAAAAAATAAAACTGTTTCTCAGTTAAATACTTAATCTTTCAGGGCTTTCTCGTTTTGTTGTAAAGGGGTTCTGAGAAGTCTGTCAACAGCACTTCTACTTTGACTGTAATTTATCTTAAACATCTGAAATAATATCAACTTGGAGAACCAACTGTAGTAGACAGGTTTTTTTCAGTAAATCCTAGAAATCTGACATCTTTTCTTGCTCTACTGCAAAGCAAACTGTAAGCTCTAGCAGATTTTAAGTGTACTGGAGTCATCAGATAAAATGAAAATCAAATCAGCAAACAGCAAGGGCAGTGAATGTGTGGAAAGCTGCTGTTAAAAACTATTCATATGTCTTCCCTAGTTGCCACAGTGAGTTGCTCCTATGTCTAAATGGGGAGATAAGGTGGATTTCAGTTGACAAGTCTGCAAAGGCACAGAATGAAAGCAATTTCTTGTGTTTTAAAGGAGGTAGTAGCAGGTCTGCTTATGGCAGAAATGGTGATTGGTACCTCACTTCTTGGTTGACCTTGCATACACAATGTAAATTATGCACATAAACCAAAGATAGTCAAGTTAATGAGCTCCTAACAGGGTTGTATCACTTGCTTACTCACCCATTTGGACAGCTTATCAGCCATGACTAGTGTGTCCTTGACTTCTCAAACAGTAATTAGAATTCTCAGAAAGGAAATACTGATGTGTAATGCACTGTTTTCTGGGATGAATATGTCCTTCAGGAAAAATAGTTGTGTAAAAATCTTCAGTATCCATAGGGCCTAAAACACGACACACACAGGAAAGAAAATGGTGTGTAAGTATGCTCAGTGACTTTTATTTCATTCTTTTAAACTAGTGAGTTTGGAGGTGGGGGTGTGAGGTCTTTTCTTGTTTAGGTTTGGGTTTAGGGTTTTGAGTTTGTTTTATGTGTGGGGGTTTTTTGGTAGGGCTGAGCATTTTGGCTTGTTTGGGTTTTTTGTTTGTTTGTGTTGGTGGTTTGTTTGTTTGTTTTGTTTCAGCTGTTTGCTTGCTTTCCCCCTAGTTTTAAGTCCAGTAACTAGTACTCAGTATCTAGATGAAGCTTTAATTTTCCCCAGAGTACCTATGTTTGTTACTAGCTCTGAAAATACTAAGATTCCGAAATTACTGAGGAAGGGAATAAGAGCCTTCTATTTTATTCTATTTCAGAAATATTGCACAGTAATTAATCTCTACTTCCTTTCAGGAAGTACTTCATGTTGCATGAGACATACATCTGGCTGTTTAGATGAAGAGATTGCACAGGAAGGAGCTTCACAGAAGTATTAGGCAACTTTGGAAAGTTTTGCACAATTTTGCTTCTGACAGTTTATCATGGAGAAGGCTGTCACCTAGAGCCAGTCACCTTTAAATAAAAAAGCCAGATTTCATGAAAATGTGATTTCGTACTGTCATTAGAGAGAGATGTAAATTCTAATAGCCATCACATTTGCCATTTTAATCACACTCCCAGCATCAGCTGGGCTAGTCAAGGGCAAACCTGGAAACCCCTTGTTGAAAACCACTCGTGTCCTTCCCTTTGCAGTGTTCGGGTGTGAACATGCTCAGTGCTCTCAGCTGGATGCTGCCAGATGCTTTCTTTCCCCAGGCAGAGCAGCACATGCTGTGGAAAATAGAAGCACTGTCTCTGCTGCAGCAGTACTCTTACTTTGTGCTGGCTTTGGCTCTAAATTTCTCCCTGTCTTGCAAGGATCTGAGCAATTGTAGAAACCCCTTTCTTTGTGGTCTTCGTCATGGAAGAGAGCTCTCCAGAATCTCTTGAGCTCCATTATTGCTGATAGAGATTGGTTACCTGATTGGTTTTGTCATGCAGCATCCTTGGCAAGGGAACTGAATGTTGATTTGACTTCTTATTACACAGTTTTTTCTTTATTTTACTCGAATAAATGTTCATATAAACTGTTTTAATGCATGTATAAACACAAATATGCAGGTCTGTACAGCTGCTTGGAATACAAGAGGGGAAAGGAACTTGGATTGAAATAGGAAAGAGTAGAGTATAAGTCCCTGAGGAGCACCTTCATTTCTGTAATACTTTTGTTCTTAGACCTCACCTCTGAGGATCTGAAATAATGCTGTACATGACCACATAAACCATTTTCTGTGCTGAGAAACCTGCAAAGGCAAGCAGGTGGGGAAAAAACCCACAAAATAAACAAAGGAGAATAACAAACTAAAGGGGAAAAAAAAAACATAGAGGAGACTGAGTGAAGAGGAGGTTTGGAATTTAAAACAATCCAGAAATTAATGCCACTGTGCCACAGTCAAAGCACAGGTCTGTGCTTTTGGGGGCTCCCGTTCATGATGTGCTGTGTTTTGTTTTACAGTGCATAGAGGCTAACATAAAACTTGCCTTGCATAATCATTAGTGTGCTTTTGTTACAGGATTTCTGCAAGCAAGAATTCCCTTTTGTAAACAGCTTGTGATACTTTTTATGTCTTTCATGTTACAAATTGAAGGTTTCAACTATTGTAAGCTTGAGCTGGATGAGTGGTAGAAAAAAGGTACCCACAAAGGCTAACTTTCTTTTATAAGCTACCTAGTCAAAATTAGTGTGTGTTTGGCTTATTAGTAATAGCTGCTAAGCATATTTAGTGAATCACAGAGGTAGTGTTTGTGTGCTGTAGTGTCTTGTTTTTAGTAGATGCATTTTTATTTGTCTTTGTGCAAACCACAGTCAAAGCAGAACTTTAGTGGAGAAAGTGGTTGCAATTATGTGGTCACAGCTCTATCCCATTTGAAGCTTTTCCTTCAATTTGTAGATCTGTCATTGAGCCTAGGGCAAAAATATGTAATTCAAATGCACCTGATACCTTCCCTCCTCTAAGTCCCCAAAATACACAGTATTCAATTATCCACAGTATAGTACACAAAACTTTTTTTGTGAAATGGATTGTCGTGTTTTAGTACTGGAGGCAACTAAGTGTAGGCATGAACTTTCTTAAAGGACATGTGGTTTTTTCAGGAGCTATCTTGCTCATTAAAAGGAAATCTTACATGGACTTACATGAAGTTAAGTAAGTCTTTCCTCTCATCTTCCATATAAATGAGCTCCCTGTATTTTTTTTGCTTTAAAAGAGACCTAATGTTTGGAAACAAAGCAGACCAAAAGAAAGCAACTCTAATTTCTACTACAAATATATGATGAAAATTCAGGACTTTGTTTTACCATACTCCGCCTTCCGGTTTGGTGTTTTCCTGTGATTTTAGCCCGACTACAGAGCTGAGTTGTGCTGATGAAACTAAGGAATGGCTATAGGTTATATTTTAATTCCTCTTCTTGGTCTAGTGGAAGGTGTCCCTGCCCATGACAGGGGGGTTTGTAACAAGATGATCTTTAAGGTCCCTTCCAGCCCAAATCATTCTATGTTGATTCTGTTATTCTACTTCTGACTCTTGAAAACATAAAGAATGGCTGCTTGCCTGGTAATGGCCTTGCCTCCTGGTACCTGGTGTTGTTCTTAGTACTGAAGGTGATAACCTGCTGTGAAGCACAAATAAACTCCTCACAGTTGTGTGTTCTGGCATGTCTCGAGTCAGGGATGAGGGAGTACCCAAATACTTTGATGTCAGCACCTGAAAGTTTTTTCTTGTCTAAAACTTGGTTCCATCATGGGAGGGATTCCTCATTCTTTAGGTGTCAATTTGTTTCTAAAATAGAGGCTTCCCATTGAATAAAACCAAGGAGGTTTTTCTGCATGCAGGCATTTGGGAGTACTAAGTGAATTAACTAAAAGTCTGAAGATAAAGTGGATGCTTTTAAAGCATTTTAAATACTTGTGTGGATGCTTTCCATTTAGACATAAAAGTCTTTAGTTCCCATAGCTTAATCCCCCTTCAAAGATGATTAAGCTGAAGCCAACATAAAGCAGATTAAACTCCTATGTGGACATTAACACGCCTTAATTCATCTTCCCTTCCTTGAACATCCTTCTACACCATGCCCTTCAGGAAGTTTGTAGGAAGTGATGGAGCTCTTCAAGCTTTACATACATACATATACATATTTATAAATTATTTGAGTATCTGGAATTCAGTGTTTTGAAATAATCACTGCAGTCTATTGAAAACGATAATAGAGTCTCCTAGAAATATCTGTCCTTTGAAAGCATCAACAGCAGAAAGTAATGGGCTGAGGATGAATATGCATACACACAGGCTTAGAACATAATGGACCACATTATTTGTGAATATTTATCGGCAAGCTAGCATATCAAAGTTGTATTGATGTTTTCATATAATATAATCACAGAATATGATCACAGAGAGGCTGAGATTGGAAGACACCTGTAGACATCATCTAGTCCGTCCCCCTGTTCTAGCAGAACCACCTGTAGCCAAGGACCATGCCCAAATGGCAGTGTTCCTACTGCTAGTTCTTTGCAATTTGTCTTTTATGAGATGTGTTTCTGAACCCAGAGACTGTGGGTGGATCCCCCCATCAGCCCAGGAGGCTGACAGATAGTTGGGTGATGTGGCAGGATCTGTGCCATCATAGCCATAGACACAAGAAAGATAAATTATTTCCAAATAAGTTGTTTCCCATAAAAATATGGGTTTGGGGTGTGTTATGTAATTGTGGTGGCAATATGTGGGCTTTGGTAGCAACTTCAATGCTAACCAAGTTTAAAATCGAGTGTTTTTCATGTATGCAGCCTTTTTCAGGCTTTTGTAGGATCCCACTTGAGCCTGGGAGAGACTTTAGCAGGTCTCAAGTTCAACCTCCCTCTCACATCAGGGTTAGCACTGAGGTCAGACTGGGCTGCTCAGGGCTTCTTCCAGTCAAGGATTAAAAAACTGAGAAAGGAGACTGCACAGCCTCTCTGGGCAACCTGTGTCACGACCTGACTGTCCTCAAGGGAAAAAGCTTCTCCTTGCAAGGCTGATTCTCTTGTGTTTCAGCTTAGGGCTGTTGTCCCTTGTCTACTGGCACTGCAGGACTGTCAAGAGCCCAGCTCTGTTTCCTTCAAGATCTTCCCACAAACACTGAGGGCTGCTGTTAGATCCCCCTGAATCTTTACTTCAGGTGGAACAAGCCCAGCTCTCCCAGCCTCACTTCACAGGGTTTGTGCTCCAACCCTACCATCTTCACTGAAATACCTCCAGTTTGCTAAACTCTCCTGTTGCTGGGGCTCAAAACTAGTTGCAGTAGCTACATAAGGGCTTTCTTGGCTTACTGTCAGTTCTGTACTTTGAGAAATTGTGCAGCATCAGTGCTGTGTAACAGCTGGTCTTGGGAAGAACTGGCAGTCCTCAAGACAGGGTCTTAAACACCTTCTCTTCTTAAAGGGAAGAAGCTTTGATTACCTTAATTTTCCTTTTTAGGGACGTGACATAAATGCTGTCAGGATGTCAAGTTTGTCAGGATAACTCAGCATTCTGCTTGGAACAGGTGGCTGCTGAGGCAAAACTAAGCCAGGGTGTAATGTCTTCCTGGATTCTCAGCATCCATTATATTAGGGTGAGCTGTACTCCCTTCTCATTTAATCCTGTTTCCGCAAAGCATTGGTAGGAACTATACAGCCTTTTATGTCAAGAGGACAAAGAGTTTTCTACAAGTACTCTTTTAAAACTCTGGAGTTTACTTATTCTGTGCATCTATCTGTGGTGCCTTGTGTGGAGGTTGTTTTGTTGGCTAATACTAAAAAGCCAGATTTAACATTTACTGGCATAAATGTTTGTAGTGTGATTGCTGCTTTTGCTCTGAAGGTGCCCTTTGGCAATGGGAATTTGGGGTGAGGAAGTATTTTCTGTTTGGGTGGTGAATATGTTGAAACAAACTCTGCTCCAGACTCTTATTTTCAAGCTTCTTCTTTTGCCAGGATGTTTGTCCAGGTATGCCTGTACTTCTACTGCAAATGCTTGTGGCGCTGCCTGAAATTCGTGGTCAGGAAACTAACAGGTCAATGTGAATTGCAAAGGATCTGTTACAATACCAAACCTGGAGCTGCCAGAACTATGAAAATAGGTAACTGCAAAATACTTAGTTCTGCATGCTTTTGTAACTATCTGCATATGCTCAAAATTGTGTATCATTACTAGAAATAAGTTATTAGATTGATCCAATGTAAACATGCATTTCTGACATGATGCTTTTGAATACTGTTCCCTTACAGAGGCATCCCTGAAAGGTTCAAAAAGTAAGGTGAGTGAAAGATCTCATTATTCACCTTTTCTATTATGTCTTGTGCTGTTGGTTTGTTCAGTCTGGTGTTTGCTCACCCCAAAAAGTCACTTTAAGGTTTGATATGACTTTACATTTTCCACTGAAGAGGGTCTTGTGTCTGCAATAGCAGTTGATCTTGTGAAGTTGGGTAGAGTGTCCTGTGTTCCAGGGACAGGCCCACTGTGGCAATGATGGAATCAACAGAACAATTTACCATGGTGGAGCTCATGAGAGTGAAGTGTTGTAATTTAGGGGTTCTTGGTTTGATTCCTCATACTGTCTTAGAATATCTGTAATCTGTAGTCAGTTGCTTGCAGATTTAGGAAAGAAAAGTCAGATTTTTTGTCTGGAAAGCATATTTCCAAACTTTATTCCCTCTTTTCCTTTTAAATACATTGATGGAAAAAAAAGCCTCTTTCACTTCATCCTTTTACTGTATCAGTGGTTGTGCAACTAAGTTGTTCCCTACGGCATTTGTGTGTATGTTAAATAACATCCTTCAGCCTTTAAATTTTCTGTCACAAGAGTCAGTGGTGTTGAAAACGTTGCCTCAGCATTAGCAAAAATGAAGTCATTTAGCTCTTAGTTCAGCATAGTAGTTACAAATGTATTTCTAGCACAAACAGAAAGAAAAAATCTTATTTAAAAATTTGCTTTCAAGCAATTGTGAAGTTTTGAGACAAAGCAAAAGAAAATTCAACCTCTTAAATTTTCAGATGGCATGTTGGCTTTTGAATACTGAGCTTCTAGGGGCATTTCTACAAATAGCAATTACATATGAAAGAAAGGAAAGAATGTTTTGCTGTGTTACTGCAGCATGTTGGGAGAGGGAATGTCAAATGAAGGCTGTCAATTGCAGTGTGATTAGGTGGATGGTCTGAAGCTGCTTCTTGATCTGCAATGAGGCCTTTGATCATCTTCACTGGCAGCTGCCTCAGAAATGCAATAAACTGACTACGAGGGCGAAGGGACTCGAGTTCTCACAGGGCGAGTGCCCTGAAACCAGTTAGAAGGGTTGAATAATTTGGAAAGATATGTACAGGTGTTGAGTTGGGTCTTTTGGGCTCTTAATGCAAAAGCTTTCAGGTATCAAATTTACCACTGTCAACTTCTGTTGAGTAATAGCTTCTGTAGGAATTAATATGTGTTTCAAACCTCTTTTTAGCGCCTGCAAACATCAGTAAATGTTCATCCTGATGCCATTGAAAAAACGATAGATGACATCATGGAGCTGAAAAGGATTAATCCAGATATAAATCCACAGTAAGTTCATAGTTTCCTTACAGAGCAAGTGGGAATTACTGATTTCCTTAGTTACTGGGTCCATGGAGAACTGGTTCTCTATAGTTATTGTGGTACAGAAATTGAAGATTAATTCTGTCTCTCAGCATAAAATTCTAATTTTAGCCTTGCTAAAATCAAGTCAGTCAATAAAATCAGCCCAAAAAATGATGTAAAAATGAATGATTTCTTATGGTGACCTAATAAGCAAGTCCTGAGTCTTTTATCTAGCTGATTCTGTCTTAGTATATTGTCAGTGCATGGATTTATGGGGGTCACTTTCCCAGGGACAAAACACTACCAAACCACAGGTCCTGGCAGGGACAGTGATTGCTTCTTAGAAAGGCTGTATGCTGCCTTCTAAGTAGGGAAGAAACCATCTTGTTTTAGCTGATACAGAAGCATATTGGTTTGCATTTTAAAACTGCCTTTAATTATTCAAACAGAAGTTTACTTATATAACTGATATTTATTATTGTAAGAAGAGATCAACAACCAGCCATTAAATTTACAAGTGTATATTTCAAGAGCAGGTGATGATAACACTTTTGTGGTTGCCTTACCTTTCAGTTCCTAGCTTAAGGCACAAGATGTCTAGGCCAGGAATCAGTAGGAGGAAAGCTGAGAGCTATATTATCCAGGTGATCTGTCTGAGGTTCACTCCTCTTCCTAAGCTTGAAGTTGGTATACATGATTAAAAATGGGCATCCATAAATTGATAGCTGCTTCTCTTTAATTAGTCAGCAGCATCAACAGGTAAGGTGGTCCCAAGGTCTTGCTGCAACAACAAAACCTAAAAGCTAAGTTGGAAAATTATGGATTTTTTTGTCTCATGATAGGAATCTCCCTCCCAGCCCACCCCCCATTAAAAAGGCCAGTAACTGAATAGTCTTAAAATGAGGCTTCACTGATCATAAAGAAAATAGAATACACTGCATCTCTCTAACTTGAGAGACAACCCCTGGGATGGTGACCACAGCCCCAAGAATTGAAAAATGGTGACCCAGCCATTAAAGAAAGGAAGATAATAAGAGAAACAAAACAAAGAGAGCCCCTCATTCTCATAAGTGAGAAGCCCTGTGAATTTTTTCTGGATGTGAGCACAGAAAAGCTTTTCCAGGGGTGTCTCCTGACCCTGCCCACATGCTCTTCAAAGGGAGAGTGATGAAAGACCAGCTGCTTCAAGCAGATGTGAGGCCTTTCTGAGAGGCTGCCATCTGAGGAGGATGCCACAGCACTGGTACTCTTATGTTGCACAGGATGCTGATTGCTGGAATTCAGAAAAAAAACCCCAGCAATGGCAAAATTAGTGAAGGTGACATTTGAGGAAAAACTGCAGGATGTAAATGTGCACAGCTCAAAGCCTGGGTTGTGGACACCAGTAACTGCAATGTTTAGTAATCAGGGTGATCCAAGTACTCACTTCTCAGTGTTGGACCCTTGGGTAACTGGGTGGAATGCTTTCAGGAGAAAACAATAAATTAATTATTACTTTGTATAACACCAGAGATCACCCTCTGATTTCTCATATGGCATACCTTTGGCCTCTGAAGGAATGTTTTCCTCCAGAAGAGAGAGAGAGCAGATGTGCAAATAACTTCTCCTTGCTTGAAATCAGGACCCTGAACATTAGGTTGCATTTGTAGTGATCTGGTTTTTCTAGTAGATGAGGAGACCCTGCAAGAGAGCTGGAGAGCATGCAGTGACAGGACAAGAGGGAGTGGATTCAAATTGAAGGAGAGTAAGTTTAGATTAGATGTTAGGAAGAAATTCTTTACAGTGAGGCACTGGAAGAGGTTGCCCAGAGAAGTTGTGGATGACCCATCTTTGGAAGTGCTCAAGGCCAAGTTAAGTGGGGCTCTGAACAACCTGGTCTAGTGGAAGATGTCCCTGCCCATGGCCGTGGAGTTAGGACTAGACGAACTTTAAGGTCCCTTCCAACACAAACCATTCTGTGACTCGATGGTAATATTTTTTAAAAAATACCACACAGTGGAAAAAAATAACCTAAACAACCAAAATTAAAAAATCACCTGTATTATCTTTTTTTGATCCATTTGGTGTTCATATGCTTAGCACAGGACAAATGATTAATTGCTTTTAGACTAGAATGTTTGCATTCAATGTTTTACTGCATTTGAGTCTCTCATCCCCTTTCCCCGGGCACACCCTCCCATTTGGTAAAATATCTTCTTAAAGCAGTGAGGAGTGGGGGCCTGAAATGTGCAAGATGATGTCACATACACAGATACACTCTCTGCCACTAAATTGGTCCTTATATTAAATTAATCATATTTCTGCTAAACTTTAGATGTCTGCACTGAAGTTTTACATGTAGCCATTTATTTTATACTGATATTTTCAACAAAAAATTGAGCAAAAGCAGGTCAGCTGCTTCTTTAGACACGATTGGAAAATCCAATGCCTTGTCTTCTCTTGAAAATAAAACACCTGTATTTAAACAATCTTGTTTAGAAGCTCTGGCCTTGTGTTGAATAGCAGAGACTTGAAATTTCCTGGGGTAAGGACAAGGGGACGTGTCATACTGTATGTGTTTCTGCAAATCTGTATGCAGTCATTTTTGTTAATGTGGCATCTTTGCAGAGCTGAACTAGCATCCCAGGGGTGCTTGCACTGGCTGTTCTTGAAGGCTGTGGGCTGCTGTGATCTAAACAGGAGAAGGCATCCCACAGTAATTTTCCTTTATCAATGCCTCTCAGATAAGTGTGTGTATTTAGCAGTAGGAAAAAGCAGGCTGGTGACGTGCAGTCTACACTATGGAAGCAGACATAGAATCACAGAAAGGCTTGGGTTGGGAGGGAGCTTAAAGATGATCTAGTTCCCCTGCTTCAGTTTTAGACTTGCCTCCATCTGGTGGAGCACCTGGAGCTGAGAACAGTGGGAATGCAAGCCCAGGTACATTGCTCCTGGGCTGTGAGAACAGCCATAGCCAGCACCAGGATGACAAGGAGGAGGTGTGGGACATCAGCACCTCACCCACACCCCGTGTTTGGCAAGAACAAGAAAGCATTAATGAAAAGAAAAGGAGGGAATCTAATTCAACCCCTATCCCCTCACCAAATAACATTGCATGGAGCTTTTGCCTGCCTTTACATAAAGTGCAAAAATAGTTCACTTTGAATGTGTTGTGCACCTTGGATCTTAAAAACATGTATTTTTTTAATATAAAATTGCTCTGCTTTGCCACAGCCTGTGTTCTGCTGCTCTAAACTATTCTGAGGCTATAAAGAAGTTACAAACATTATGGCTGTGATTTAGTGATACTCTACAGCAATTCACAGTCTGTCAGGCTTTTCAGCTTTCTTTGAAATGCAGCCTTTCTGTAAAATTGGAGGCTATAGCTAGTGAAGCATGTAAAAAAAAAAAAAAAAAAAAAAAAAAAAAAAAAAAAAAAAAAAGAAAAAAACCAAAAAGGAAACAGCGAGGGATGGAAAATACCGTGGAGGCTTTTCTGTCTGAAAGGGTTGTAGCTTCAAATGGGATAAAATTGGAGCATGAGAAATGGACTGATGCTGACATCTCTGATTCTGTAGATTAACTACGGAATCATTTAAATTAGAAATGGTTTAAAATTCTGAAGTCCAGCAGTTAACACAGCACTGCCAAATGCACCACTAATCCATTTCCCTAAGTACCACATCTACACATCTTTTAGACTTAGACCTCCAGCTAAGGTGACTCTACTACTTTCCTGCAGCCTGTTTCAAGTCTGGACAACATTTTTGGTGAAGGAAATTCTCCATAATATACAATTTAAATTTTTTCTGGTGCAACTTGAGGCCATTTCCTCTTGTCCTATCACTTGTTACCTGGGAGAAGAGGCCGACCCCCACCTGGCTACCTCCTCCTTTCAGGCAGTTGCAGAGTGATGAGGTCCCCCTGAGCCTCCTTTTCTCCAGGCTGAACACCCCCAGCTCCCTCAGCTGCTCCTCACAGGACTTGTGCTCCAGACCCTTCCCCAGCTCCGTTGCCCTTCTCTGGACACGCTCCAGCCCCTCAATGTCTTTCTTGCACTGAGGGGCCCAGTGCTTTGCCTTGTTGAACATCATGCAATTGGGCCGTGGTCCATGGATCCAGCCAGCCCAGATCCCTCGGCAGGGCCTTCCTCCCATCCAGCAGATCAACACTCCCATCCAACTTGGTATCAGCTGCAAACTGACTGAGAGTGCATTTGGTCCCCTCATCCAGATCATCAATAAAGATGTTAAACAGGGCTGGCCCAACTACTGATCCCTGGGGAATGCCACTAGTGACTGGCCCCCAGCTGGATGTAATTCCATTCCCTACCACCCTCTGGGCTTGGCCATCCAGACAGTTTTTTACCTAGGGAACAGTGCACCCATCCAAGCCACAAGCAGCCAGCTCCAGTAGAATGCTGACAAAGTGTCAAAGGCCTTAGTAAAGTTCAGGTAGAAAACATCCACATCCTTTCCCTCATCCTAGGTAGGTCACCTTGCCATAGAGGGAGATCAGTTTAGACAATCAGGACCTGCCTCAAAAGATAACCAGTAAAAACCCTTATGTTCAGAAAATTTAAGAGTATTACAGAATAAGCAAAATGTTTCAGTGTATCAAGCACGACAGACAAGGAGCCTGTGCAGCTTAATATCAGTGCAGCCTGTGTCCCACAGAGGAATAAGGGTGCACATTTAACTTGCCCTCCAAATTCATGCCAGGTGTTCCAATAATTTTACACACTATTAAATATTAAAGGGCTTATTCCCATATATAAGCAAATATTTATATGAGCATGGCAGTTGCATACTGCATGACTTGTATTTTGTATTATAAAATCTCAATGTAAAGCTGTTGTTTGGTGCAGAGTTTTCTGGTGGTTTTTTTTTTTTTTTTAAGTTTGGTTTAGGGTGTTTTGAGGGTAGTTATTTCATGTGTGTTGGGTTTGGTTTTTTTGATGATGCATCAGAAAATTTAAAAAGGAAACACAAAAATCTGCATCATAATGAAAAGAGAATCATTATGATGATTCTTAACATGAGACAAAAGCCAAATCTGCCTGGAGGCAAATCTTTGATACTATATTACTTCAGGGTTTTGGCTTCTTTATGCTAGCTTTAGTGGCACAGAAGTAAATCAATTATTTTTAGCTTTTTGCTGAGTTTTCTTTCCCCCCTCAGCCTTTTTCAAGTTCACATCTCTGATCCCAGGGAATTGTTTGAGAAGCTGTCATTGGAATGAGGAGAAAGATTCAGTAATGTGCTTGTTATAGGCATTCAGTGCTGCTGTGTATAGTTATAATGTGATTTCACTGTTCACAGTTTTGAAAAAACTCCCAAATATTATCATCTAAGGAAAGCACTAAATGAGGCTATGTCCTTCACAATGCCTTGTTTAATGTAAAATTGTTCCCTTGGAAATTTTCCTGTTGCAACTGAAGTGTTAGACTACCAATTCATGGATGTAACACTAGTCATGTGTATTAGCTGTGTGTGTACATGGCAGGCCTGTTTCATGGCTGTACGTGACTGAGCTGGAATATGTTGCTGCCCCCACCCTCAGGTTGGGAGTGTCTCTTCAGGCGTGCCTGCTGCAGATTGTGGGCTACAGAAATCTCATTGCAGAGGTGGAGAAGCTGCGCCGGGAGCCCTACGATTCGGAGAATCCACAGCACGAGGAGATGCTGCTGAAGGTAGGCACTGAAGAGGGGCTAAGAGGGCATCCTTTATTCCTGTCAGCTCCCAAGCCTGCTTCATAAACCTCTTTGGAACATCGAGAGCCGCTTTCACCTTCCTCCATCGTGTACCTGTTTTAAGATAAGACTACACAGCGCTATAATCTGGTCTGGGTGTAACACCTGCCGAGCAAGCAGCTCTCTCCCTGGCTGATAAATGCATTTCCCTTGGCTGGACTACATCTAGGCACTTGATAACGCAGGTCTTAGAGCACGGAGCTGTTATCTACAGTGAGCTCTGGAAAAGTAGCTTTATGTCCTACTTCAGTACACCTTTCTCTAACAGAAGAAGGGTATTTTTCTCTATTAACCAAATTACAAATTTATTTCTTCAATTTCATGTATTTTTGAGGGCAATGTCTGTGTATACCAATGGCAAACATCTATTTTTTATTGTGTGGAATGAAAGAGTGGGAGTTGAAGACTTACAAGTTTATAGTTACCAAATGTATTTTCAAGTGAAAACAAAATGAAACTATTCTTTAGATCATACATGCAGAGTTAGGAAAACCATAGCAATTGGGTTTTACTTCCTTCATGCTTTCAGGAAAGCCTTGCACTAGAGCAGATAATAAAAGCAATTTTTGTATCTTGAAGCTATAAGCAGAGGATTTCTTATATTAGAAAGAAATTGAGGGAAGAATAAAGGCTCTGGAGAACAGTCTAATAGCAAGCCCTGGTCCTGATCCTAACCATAGCTATTGCAAGATGCTTTAGAGAAATGCCAAGAAACATAGAATAATATAATAATTAATATAATATTAATAAGAATATTAATAAGTGATAGTGAGCTTATTGGCTATAAGCAAAAGGCCTTCTTAGAGAATTTTCAGAGTTCTTATAAAAACATACTGCCTGTTTGGTTGTGGGGAGTTTTCTTTTCCAATTTAAGACAAAAATACTGAAAACTTTAACAATACCAGACAATGATGTAGATGTCTTCCATGCTGTAGCTTGCAGTGCAAGGCTTTGCACAAGTTACAGTGAGAGCTCCTGAAAATTTCACCACAGTTACATGGTCTTCCAAAAATCCCAATAGGCATATTATGCAAGCACTGTCAGATGCAAGTAACTACTTCTAAAAATGCCTCAGATGGTCAGGGTTACTGTTGGAGTCTGAAAAGCTGCCTTTAAGGTTTGCCCACTGATGGGGGGTGGGAGTCTCACCAAAGAGTGGTCCAAACCCAGAGCTGCCCTGAAGTAGTGTTCTAACCATCAGGCAGACTTGGGCAGATGGACTCCTCCCATTCAAGTCCTGCCCCTGTGCAGCCAAATGCACAAATTTATGGGAGCAGAGTTTTAACTAAAGGGACACACAGATTTACCCATTGAGGAAGCCTGTGTCTTGCAGGTGAGAGATCCAGGTGGCAGCCTAGATTGTTGGTCCCTGAAAATACCAGGCACTTCACTGCAGGCATTTCACTGCAGATTAAAGGGGGCCTTTGGCTCCAGGAAAGCATCCCTAAATTCCCTAAATACAAGCATCTACATTGCCCAGAGAGCAAGTAGGGTCTGGGGATGGGATCCATAGGTGAGAAGGACCAAGGAGCTGGCTGTTGTCTCTCCCTGCTATCCAGCCTGTGAGGGCAAGGTCCTGAGAATCATGTCAGCAATGATGTGTAGTCATGTAAGTGCTTTAAAAACATAATTGCATGAGCATAAAAGCAGAATGGAAACTGAGCATTTGTGTGAGGAGAGATTAAACAGTGCAGTTTATGCAACATTATGCAAACTCATAATGCTGAAAAAAGTATCAGTTTCTCCTAAGTATTAGCACTTATTTACAGCAGATGTTCTACTTTTGCAAATGTCAAATGGAAATATGTCCAAGGGTTTAATTAATTTTCCAATCCTCAGTGTAGAAGAACAGTCTGGTTGGTTTTCATTCCTTCTAGATACCCTGCTAAGTGATCTCTGCAATGGGTAATTCAGGTTCCTAATGGCTATCATTTATTCATGTTTAACAGGAGAGCACTTTATGAATGAAAGAAAGATTAACTTAATGTGATTGGGCTAATGATTAATACTGTATTTACTGTTGATTGATCATCACTGGTTTAAACAATGATGCTTTATGCAGTCATTACAAAGTGAAATCATTAAAGTTTTAACCTTCCAAGGGCACTTAGTTTTAAATGCAGTTAGAGTTGCTAAAATTAAAACAATTTCTGTTGTTATTTGGGAAATGTGCACACAGCTCTTTCCCTTGGGTAGGCTTTGTCTAACTGATTTTCTTGAGGGTATACTCACCAACTCATGATTGGTGATTAATACACTTTCTTAATTCTGAATTCTGATTTCTTAGTACACTTCAGAAAGGGTGAGTTTGTGATATGGCACAGGAGGTGTGCATAAAGGTATGTATTGTATGTCAATTTAGACTGCTTTTAGGTGCATAGCAACATGATATTTAGGCACTAAAGTTGCTGGACCAGTGCAGTTAAATGGATTTATTCCTGCTGATGATCTGGCTTGTAAATCGCTTCAGACATTTCTTTATGTGAGACCAATGAATGATTCCTCCCTTAGTTAAATATGATGGTGCACATGCTACCCTTGTATGGATTTTTTTTTTATGTCCTCCAATTTGCTTTTCAACACCGTGGTAGCCAAGTCAGCTCTCTTGATTTATAACCTTTCCAGAGACTTGCAAAAGATGCCAGAGAAAAGATTGCTGCAGAGCCTCAGGGACTCAAAGCTGCTCTGCTGCCCTGTCAGTGATTTACAACCAAATTCCAGCCCGTTCCTATCTCTGTGCTTATGGAGGTAGACACCACCTCGATGCTCAAAGCATGAGCCAAACAGGTCTTTGTGTGAGATGTTAGAGCAGCTGTGATAAGGTCAGAAGGGCCTTGTAGGGCTGAAATGTCTGCAATACTTCAGAGCAGTTTGGGATTTCCCCCCACAGACACACATCCAGAGGAACTTCATTTGATTTTGTGTTTGGGTTGCTGGGATAGCAATGCAATAATGTTACTGCAGTCATCTGTTCAGTGATCACAAATTAGCTTGGTTTAAAAAGAGAAAAAAAAAAAAACCCTGTACTGTGTGGAAACTTAATTATGTTTTACCTGTAATCTTCCTAGTTGTGGAAATGCTTGAAGCCGAATTCACCTCTGAAAGCTCGAATTTCAAAGCAGTGGTGTGAAATTGGTTTCCAAGGTGATGATCCTAAAACAGACTTTAGAGGAATGGGTCTCCTGGGCTTATATAACTTGGTGTAAGTATGTCCCTCTGCAGATGGGTTTACGTGTGTCAGAATTCATGACAAGCAGCATTACTTGCAGATTTTATTTCCCCCAAATCTGTGGGAATAATTTATAAAAGTGCTAGAGACTTCATATTAAACAAATGAAAGAATTTATTTGCTAGCCTAATTTTTGGAGTGTTTCTCTTCTCAAAGGAGTCTCCTTTCTTTCAGTATTCCTAATTCAACCTTGTAATACCACTTGCTAAGCCCTTTTTTTAGTTTGTCTGTGACACAGTAAGTTAGCACTCTCTTCCTACCAGAAAGAAAGTGTAAAGTATATTTTCACCAGTATCTAGATCTCCTTAAACAAAATGCCCTGGAAGTATGTAGGTGGGAGGGTTATATTACTGCTCAGCTGCTTTCTTTGGGAATTTCATGCTGAGTTCTTAAGCAAAACACTTGATATGCAGTCACTGATGGCAGATTTAGGTGGTTTGACTACTACTTCAATTTCTGTCGATACTCAAAATTAGCAGTGAGTTTACATCACTTTTCCCTTCCAACTCATGCACAGCAGGTGTTAATGCCATAGCTGTGCTTTGTAACTTGGGAATTGACAAATGCTTGTTATTTTTTCCAGCCCTTGTATGTGCTGCATGCAGTTACATAACTTAGAAACATACGGTAAAATAACTTCTCCTTACGAGGCGAAAAATAAGTATTTTCTGCTTTTACAGATTGAAGGACATAAATCATCCTCTATCCGTATGTTGTTCCCTAGTAAATCTCAGTTGAGGATCTGGACTCTTGACTCTGGCTTTGAACTTCCATTTGAAATTAATCCCTACCATGTATTTAATTTCTTAGTCTTCTGTGATGACTCTTATCTTGCTTAATGAATCTGCCAGATGAAGAAGCCTGAACTGCTTTCTCTTGAGCTCAGCACCCGACATGCTCCAGTCATAAACAACTGATTTTCTGTAGGGTGGGTAGAAAGGAGACTCTGGTAATGCACATTCACTAAACTCACATAGGAGTGCACTTGGAGTTGGATGCTGCTGTAATCTTTATTTGGGGGTCTGAGTGGCAGTTTAATGAGTTTGACACATCAGATGCTGCTCATACTGTGTAACACATGCACTGGCCTTTGGAAATGTGTGTATAGACAGCTCAGTATGACTTCAGATGCTGGTTTTGTTGTTTTTTGGTTTTTTTCTAAACAATTCACCCTAAACACATATGTCTGCAGGTATTTTGCTGAATGGGACACTGAGATAGCTCAGCAAGTTCTCACTGATTCTCTTCACCCTAAATACAGGTAATGCTTGAGACCGGAAACAATAACTTGAGAGAATACTCTACTGGCTCTCTTTGAGGAAGGGGGCTGGGTTTTTTCTCTTTGTTGGGCATATCCTTGGGTATTGCCACATGCTGTCTGTTTTAAAGTATTGATCCTGAAAGATGATCAGGTGCAAGAAGCAGATTTGTATTCTGAATCTTGGAAATAGTTAAATTTAGTGTTAAATGTTTTTACTTCTGATTTCAAGTGATTTTTTTTTTGTTTTTGTTTTTATTTACCTTTATTTTAATTTGTTTGTGTTTTTTCATATAAAGGGAAGTCACTAAGAAGGAACTAAGGTATTTTTTTTCTTTTTTCTAAGTTTTCTGAGACACTACATGTAAATAAAGATCGAACTACAATTTGGTGCGTTATAAACTTAAAGTCTTTGTTGCAACACCAAGAGATCCATATTCTTTCCTTTAGAGTTGACCCAAACTGGGCAGTGGAATGCTGGGTTCATGTTAACATGCTTATATATCAAAAATAAAATCCACCTTGCTTGACATAGTTAAAATGACTGACTTGATAATCATAAGTAGTCTAGGCCAAATATTTGTTAGCAGAGCTGAAAAGCCCCTTTATTTATATTCACGTACTCTGTCTACCTTGATTAATGATGGTTCCAATGTGGCTACTCCATTGTCCTGACTGTTGAGAGATCAGGTACCTTCAAGTGTCACAAACTGTGTTGTAGGTAATTTGTCAATAAGAGACTCCATAATTATTGGGGAGTAGAGGCCTCTTAGCCAGTTACATGGAAATCAGTTGCCTTAAAAGACATTTTTCTTCTACCAGTGATGTTAGATATCCATAAAGCTGGTTCACACCTAAATCCTGAAGCTTTTGATCTCCTCAGGGTTCTTGGGGTTTTTTTTGTTGAGTTCTTAGTAGTAATTCTGTGACAAAAAGCCCTTGGAACACATTAGTGTTCTTCATTTGCATGTTTGATTACCAAGGGCAGTCTTGGAGTGCTGTGTGAGCATGTGCAGTTTCTATGCCTTGACAGAGCATTCAACAGAAGATAGATGCTGCAGGTGGTGCCCATGGTGATCTTCCTGATGTGGTTGCTTAGCAGCTGTGCTGCTTTCTGATGGGATTGTGATCAATGGATTTTCTATCTCAGTTGAACTCTTTCTCTATCCCACATCCTATGTGTGCCACCTTTATTATTCAGTCTTTACTTGGGGTTTTCTGATTGGTGTTATGCCACAGCCTACAAAGATGGTTCAGATTTCAGAGGATGGACAAAGAATAGTGTATTCCTGTATGCAAAGCTATTTAGGAGCTGAAGTTTTGTCCTCCTGCATGCCAGCTGGTAACCCTCAGGTCACAATGGGTATGAACCTATTAGCATCTTAAGTAATTATTGACAACAATTTTAAAATAGTATATTTGCATAAAGCTCAGGGAATTGGTTTTAGTGTAATATATACTTATTGAAGCTCAAGAATAGTCTAAAAACAATGCTTTCACTCATAGCTGTCTATAATTTGGGACCTAAAGCTTGCAAACTCTGCTTTGCCTTACTAGGGTGAAACTCCCAGAGCCATGCCAAGGCTGTAGGCCCCTGGTTAGGGTCACTTCTGTGCCTGCCTTTATCTGGTTTTAAATGCAGGCAATGATTTCTGCTACACTTGCTCTTTTCAGTACACTCAAACTTGGTTAGTGGGATGTTGGCTGACTGGTTGGATCACACAGCTCTTTTAAATCATTGAAGAGCTGAAATTTAGTTTAAAATCAATCTGTTCCCTGACTAATTTTATTTTAAGGGAGGCGTCTTCTGTGTCCTTGAAAACCACTGCATTATTGTGCCAAATAATAGGAAGCACTGTTCCTTGCCTTTGGCTGTTGAGGGATTTCTAATTTAACTGGTCATAAAAACGTACTGTCAGAGGAGTATTTTCATGTTTGCTGCCTCAGGTGAATCATGCCTCCAGTGATGAGTATCACAAATATCTCTGAAAACACAAAAAAGCCAAAACCATCTTTGATTAGTTAAATGTAATTTCAACTTCTTGTACAGCTCTAGCTTAACTGAAGTGGATCACCTTTGTGGTCAATTTAGAAAACAATGAGCCTTTGCTGAGAGCATTGACATAGGTGCATTTTGTAATGGTGAGACGAGTTTGTTGGCAATGCTCTAAAACAGTTACTCATTTCAAGTCTGTTTATATCAATCCATTCAGCCAGAAGCAGTGGTAAATGGGATTAGCCATGTAAAAGAAGATAAAATACCATGTTCAGGCAATGTTATAACATCAGAGAAGTTGAAAGAAAATATTTGTCAGTTAGTAATGCTTGGCAATATCTGGATTTTAACTATTTTTTCTTCCTCAGCCAACTTAGCAAAGCTGAATGGGAGAAGAAAAAGTTTGATAAGGCAATTGGGTAAGTTTAAAGACCTATTTTAATTTGCTACAAACACAACAGGTAACAATGATGCTGTATATTTGAAGGAGAAAAGGTGTTTCCTAGTTATTTTTTAAAGGAAATTTCTGTGAGCATATGTACATCTGCCACGCCTTGATTTTGATCAAAGATTACAGGAGAAACAATTCAAGTTACATTCAGAAAAAAATAACCCAAACATTTTGTAGCAAGGAGAAGTTTTCTCTGTGTGCTATATATAGTGTGGTGATTAATATCTGTTTAATTCTTCTTGGCACATGACATGATCAAGTTTTACTTCTTGCTGTCAAAGCCAGGTTCAGAACTGCTTTTAGGAAAATATAATAGTGAAGAAATTGTACTGAGGGCTTTTTCTTCTTAAACAGTGGGTTTGGTATAACTGCATTATTCATGAAAATGGAACGTGATGTTCCTTCTGAATGTATCTAAAAATCTGTAATACAAGATTTTACTGCCCATACTTAATTTTTCTGTGAAACTTGCCATTAGGCCTCATGCTGAAGTTAACTTCTGGACTTCTGGTTTGGGTTTTTTTTCCTCCTGAAATGCAAAAAAAAGTTAAAGAAAAAGAAAATATTTTGGTTTGCTTGATAGAGGTAGTTGAGAAAATACCCAAGACAGTCTAGAGAAGACAGCTGTCTTTAGCTGAGAAAAAATTCAATCACTGAATATCCAAACATGTTTGCTTTTATGACTAAATGTCCATGTGAGTCTTTATGTGCCTTCTTGGGAAATAGTCACTGCTGGAAATGTCAAGTTCTTTATGCACTAGCCTTACAAATTAACTTCCAGTTTCTGACTTTTGTTGTGCTTAAATATACTTCACTTGTTGATATCTCCCAGCAGAATAGAGTTTGATTAATGAGTCTGATTTTATTGTTTCTGTTTCCAGCATGCTTTGATTTAGGTTTTTGCCTGTTTTCTGGCCTTTGTCTCTAGTTCTCTTTTAGGGAAAAATTAGAGGTGACTTGGCTGGATCTTTTTCCCAAGCTTTTTAGCCATACCAATGTCTTTATAGAACAGGTTGTTGAACCACGACGTTCCTAACTATGGGTAATGAGCTCCAGTGGGAGCTCCAGCAGTTAAAAGTAACAAATGGTGGGTCACCCTGTGGCTGTGGCCACCGTGTGGAGTCCTTGCCCTGTTTCAGAGGCAAGTGCAGGAGCACAGGGACCTCTGTGCTTGTCCTTATTTTGTAGGAATTAATCAGTACTGTTCCACTGAAAAGGCTGGCACAGTGATGAAACTCTTGGTTTTACTGTGACCATGTATTTCCCAGGGGAAATGCTGTAAAAGCATGCAGAATAAATATTTTCCTTGCTTTCCACTCCACACACACCTTGGAAACTCACAAAGCAGAGAATTAATACATCTCAGTAACATGAGATCTGCAACATCAGGGGCATCAGTGTTCCTTAAAATGCAATGAAAGAAGGTGAACTCTCAACAAAAGTTGCTGCTTTTCCTTACAGCTACTCTTTTGCTATCGTGGGCATTAACATAACAGACCTTGCATATAACCTGCTCGTGAGTGGGGCTCTGAAGACCCATTTCTACAATGTTGCTCCAGAAGCACCAACGCTTACCCACTTTCAGCAGACCTTCTGTAAGTGCTGGGTGTGAGTCTGAGGCAAGGGGTGGAAATGCATAATTGGTACTCTGCTAACATACTACTGCCCATAGCTTAAAAAAAGAAATAAAGTCTTCTGACACAGCATAGAGACTGCCCTCCTGTCTAGGATGCTTGGATTCAGCTCTTAAGCTGTGAGGGAGGCCACTACCAAACCAAGGTATAAAACAAATGAAGAAACACAAACAAAAAATGCACTAAGCATCTTACCAAGTGACCTTCCTGTTTTTTAAATAATATGAAAAAAACAAATGTGCTTTAAGGAGTGTCTGAATATTGTTTCCCCTTAAATCCAACTGTCATATGATACACGCATCTGCATTCTAGTCTTACTCCCCACCCTTCAGCAGAGTTGCAGCTCCACCGCCAAAATAATGTTTTGACAACTCTTTCCCCTGTATTTGAGCATCCCTGTTACAGCAGAGGCCTGCTGTTCATCTTTGCACAGTGGGAGTAACACTTCTAATATTTTTCAATGTGTAGGCAGGGAACTGATAATGAGCACCTACAGCATCTTTCCCTGGTTTTATACTCCCTGGTTTTATGTTTCAATTTGTGAATCCATATGTCAAGATGACTAGTGACTTCTTGTTTTTATTGTGAGAAATTCTGACAGTGTGTGTTTAATATTTGTCCAATTTTAGCATTGTTCAGAACAGGATTAGTCTTCCTGCCCAGTGTCATGAGGTATCAGATCTCAGTGACCAGGATTCTCTGTGCAGATCATAATTATTAATTCTAGGCTACTTTCTAATTTTATATGTCATCTTTACATGCAGTATTTATCTCTTCTTCCTTCTTATTGTTTTGTAGGCTACTTAATGCATGAATTTCACAAATTCTGGATTGATGAGGATCCACTGGACATAATGGAATTCAATCGCGTCAGAGAGAAATTTTATAAACGAATCTTGAGACAGCTCCAGAACCCAGAGATGGCTCTGTGTCCTCATTTTGCTGCATCAGAAAGTTTAATCAATATGTAGTTTACTCAGCTGATTTAATTTGGAAGCACCATCTCACTCTTGGTTTAGATCACTGTTAGACCATCACTAGCATACTGAATGACCATGGCAATCGTGTGCATGTTTTTGGCGCAGTGTTCATCTATTTTTGTCACATGATCCCCTTACGCTTCTCTTGTTGGGGATTTTTCATTTTAAATGGGTGCTCATATTGCCTCATTATGCAGTGTTACCTTCTGAATTGATGTCCAGATATCAGAGTTTTTTCTATTTTTTTAGATTTTCCTCATAATTCAGCATTGACAATTGAATTGTATTTCTCTAGCAGTGTTTTTGTATATGTGGAATAAGTAGCTGGATCTTGTATTGTGAAAGCTTTTTAACTTCTCGGTATGTTTTAAGATAACTACTGGCATTTCAAGCAAAATATATGTTTGGACCTCATTTAGAAGATAATGTAATTTAATCTAATTCAGACAAACACATTAAAGTCCAATTTTCTCCATGCAACCATTACATGCTTAATGCAAAATTAATGAGGCTTATGAGATACAAGTTTCAGTGAGAAGAGTTTATGCAGAATTATGATCAAATGCATGAATACCAAATGGTCTGGTGATGCTAACACAGTGAGCTGTGAACACACTCACAACTAACAGATACTAGCAGGGGCCAAAAATTATAACATCAGGCTGTTGTCACCAACACCACCATGCTGAAGCATGGTCTAGATTCCTGCACATTCCTTTGGATATACAGAGGTTAGTGCTTTGTATCACACGTTGGAAGGCAACATGATTTGGTCATGTGGTGCTTGGTGAATTCAGGGAAGCAAAAATATGTATCTTTTCTTTGAACTACTAGAAATGTTGCTTTGGTTGTTACTTCAGTTCCTAAGAGCTGGGAGAAATAATTGGTTAGAAGGTTTAGAACAAAACTGCTTGTGTTTCCCAGACTACTTATAAAAAAAATCAAAATGGCAAACAGCCTTTTTTCTAAAACCATAAATGAATAAAAGTGTTTGACACTAAGATTGTGTAGTATACTGAACAACATCTACCATGGCATTTCATACCCATGGTATTTTTTACCTTCTAAGCAATCAATTTTGGTATTATATGTTTGTGTAAATCACTTGCATATGGAGATTAAATTGAGTAGTGTCCAACTACTTGTGAATATATGAATAAATAATACATCATTCTAAACTGAAGCACTGTGGGTTTTATTTTTGAGATATGCAGTAATACAGAGGAAAAATTATTTACTTAATGGATAAAATGGGTTTACTTAATCAGATAAAATGGGTTGTAACAGCTCTGCGGTATTCCCGAGACTGAAGTGTGATCACAACTTCTTCAGATAAGGTGCTTTATACCATTTTAGTTACTGCTTGGGCTATCACTTTATTTAACAAAAATAAAAATCAAGAAATGGGAGTATTTCAGCTTCCTAGGAAACTCCTTGGGTTTAAGCTGTCTCATTTCTTTGCTAAAATGTAAGCTGGGGGTCAGGACTTCTCTACACAGCTGGAAACTTGCACTCATGGAGTTAATCAGCAGAATTTTATGGGTGTTGCAATAATTAGTCTTCTCCAATGAATTTGGAAATATGGAACTGGAAATATTAACATTTGCATATCTTGCATGAGAATACAAGGAATAAAAACTATGCATGGTCAACTTAATACCATTGATTTTGGAAAGTGGTTATTTATAGCCATTAGGTCTCAAGGACTTTTTTGTGTGACTCTTGAAGCTTCTAAAATAGGTTTCTAGTAACAGTTTTCATTGTTTCAAATTTTAGGCTCTCTCTTTCTTTCCTTGCCCCACTCTGACTTTAATATCTTCTGCAATTTATTAGGTTACACTGGTTTATTTTTAATACTCTGCAGTGGAGTTATGCAGTTGTGGGGGAGAGAGGGAATGTGCCTGCTACCTTCTTACTGCTCTGATCCTCTCAGTTGTGCCTTGTCTCAAGGTGTCAACTTCAAATAAAATCAGAAAATGTCATCTGGCTTTGTGTCAGATTGTATCACTATAATCCAACTGGTTTGGGTGATTATTTTCCTGTCTTGCAGGAATATAGATTTAATGAAGTGAAAGTGTGAAATTCCTTCTCCTGTGGAGCCTTTGCATGCTGGTGCCTTCAAATCTTATCACCTTGCCCGCTTGTGCTTCATCTTTGTCCTGAGACATGCTTGTTCCCAAAATCAGTGTCAATCCTGGGGCAGAAAATTATCCCTGGTGGGTGCCTAAAACTGGCTGGGCACTGCTGAGGGAGGGATGTCTGTCAGGCACTGCCTTCCTTCCTCCCCAAGAATGACCTTTTACCATGATACAAATCTAAGCATTTTTTTAAAAAGTTAGAATTTACACTGTCACTAGTACAAATCCAAATGGACCTCTGAACACCTGGATGCTGCTTTCCCTGGGAAGGAGAAAATGAAAGAAATTGGGGAGGGTGGGGGTGTGGGGGGGGAGGGAAGTATTAAAAAGTTGTTTCAATAAAGTAGAATCAGTATTTACACTCACTGCAGGGTGCAGAATTTGGTTTGATTAAGTATAGAGAAGGTTTAGGTTGGATCTTTCCAAAAACCGTCCACAGCTTCATGGTTGTTGCATTTCTCCAGCCATCTCTCTCTCAGGCTCACACCTGGCTGTGTTCATCTCGGGCAGCAAGTGCTTCCTGCCCAGGCTGTAAATGGTCACCTTCTTTCTTAACAGGTAATTTTTCTCAGGCAAATCATTCACATTGGCAATGCCATGCAGCCCAGGTGTTGTTTTAAAAAGGCACAGCCATGTTGTAAGTCTAAGCTGCTACTTTATTGTATAAAATTCAAGACAGCGTGCTGAAGCTATGCAGAATAGGCATTGCTTAGAATATGTATTGCTTTGGGTAGGCAGGTGAAAATATAACTGATGGAAGTATAATACTGGGACATTTAATGTGTTAAAATGCAGAAATATTTACCTTGATCTGTTTAAAGCCAGGGGAAAAAAAAGGACTATGTAGTATTGGAGTTCTTTAATTCTGTAGGCATCCTTTTATAATGGTGCCTATATTCCTCTCTGTTACACATTCAAGCACTTCCTGTAGCACAGCATTCTCTTATGCCAGCTTATGTGTATTTAAATTGTTACCAGGGCTCCTTCAACAGCATGGGTGGACACAGACGTGTCTTCAGTAACTTTGGTGCTCAGCCAGCGTCTGTGGAGCTGGGGCTGTGAGAGCTGACAGGATCTGTACCTGGGGGATTGATTGCAACTGGGAGGAGGAGAGCAAGTGCTACTCCAGCTTCCTGGCACTTTTTGGCTTGTAGCTTTTCTTTTCTTTGAGGGAAGGAGAAATATTTTGCTGTACTTCTAATTGGCTCTTTTGGAAGGTAGTTTTTCAAATGCTGGTGAGGGTGGTATTTCTATGTACTATTTTTAGAAGCAAACAAGGTCTACCTTATCTATACGATTTGTCTTGGACAATTGTATCTCCTGACTGTTTCCTGGAGCAGCACTGAAACTCAATTGAAAAATTTACTGTCATGTAGAGGGTAAAGGAGATTCATTTATCGTCTTTTTTAATGAAAGAGCAATCTTTAAAAGCACCTGTGCCCACTGTGTGCCCTGTGGGGCACAGACAGCTGGTGATGACTTAGCAGGCTGAAACACTTTGCTGCAAGCAGGGCATTTTCAGCATTTCCCCAGCTGAAATAAGTGCTGTTAGGTGGAACAAGATGTATGTGAACAGAGTGCTGATGCTCAGGTTAATGAACCCAAATATGCCTCTACTTGCCCAAAGAATCACTGGTAACATCATAATACACTGGTTTCCACTATGAGGGATCATAATTTCTTTCTTAATCCCTCCCTTCATGGATTGTGATTAGTTTTTAACATGTCATTTGCTGACCTGTCCCTTTTTGTCAGAAAGTGACCAGAGATTTTTGACCCTTCCACAAGAGTGACCAGCATTGCAGGGTTGTCCCCTAGTGTGGTATTGCAGATTCTTGTCATTCCTGCCCGAGCTCTAGGGGAAACCTCAATCCACAGCTCCACCACTTGGATGGATCTGACCGAGGTAGGAATCAGTTCCAGCCAGGAGTGCAATTCTGCAACTGTTAAGTTCATGTCTTTGGCAAGTGCTGTTGGGTAAACAGGGAAACTCTGTATACACAATGGAAAATATGATAACTCTGGTTATACTTACTTCTGTCCTCCAGCTGGGTCTTAGCAAGCTTGACATCATCAACATTTTGACATTATCATGACCACTTTGGCATCACAGGAAGCCTCCTCTGGAACTGTGATTTTCAGAGATTTTTTCTACTTTGAATCTTGTTAACTTCCCTGATTTCCACCCTTCAGTCCTCACTTGGAACTTGGTCCAATGTGAGCTCAAATCATGCACTAATGAATCCTCTAGGCTACACTGAGACAAACAGTAGGGTTCTTCTCTGTACTCTTGCATCTGCAGCATGGTGCAGCTAAAAATCACATAAATTATTAAAATAGATGTTTTGTAGAAAACAATCCTGAAATGGATAAGGAAATGAATTATTCATTGTTTTCCTTAGTTTGCAGCAGAGCAGGTTTTCTGTAAGGCTTGCCAATGATTAGACAGGACTCTTCCTACCAGATACTATAGGAATATACTAGGACAGGCTTTGTGCTTTCCCCTGTGAGCAGTGCTCATAGAAATCAGGTCATTACTTGTTCTAGTAAAGGAAGCTGTTCTACTCTATATAGAACTATAATTAGAAAAGAGATTTAGCTCTAAAACCTCCAAGCAAGAACTGGGTATGGCAGCTAAACTCCAAAGGAGCTATGAGGAAGGGCAGAGGGCTGGTTACTAGGCCTGGACTCCACTGTGCTGAAGGACTGTCAAAACTATAGGTGGTGTATTCCCCAAAGAGCTTGCAGCTTGGAATGAGGGAGGGTAGGAGGATGGGGAAGCATGAGACCAACACACACCAGCACAGCTGGCAGCTCAGCAAAGCAGAGCAGCGCAAGAGGGGCTGGAAAAAAGAGACATGAGGTCGCCTGTTGTATGTTTACAGGCAGTATTGCCCAATTGAAAGGGTAACCAAGGAAGACACGTGCAGGTGACTGTGAAAAACCCAACCCATGGACAGCAGGGCATGGCACTGTGACACTGGAAATGACAGACATAGGACACACGGAGGACACGGAACGGTTGGAGCGAGTTCATAGGAGGAACACCAGGATGATTGATTAAAGGGATGGAGCTCCTCTCCTATGAAGAAAGGCTGAGAGAATTGGGATTGTTCAGCCTGGAAAAGAGTAGCCTTGGGGTGACCTAATTGCAGCTGTTCAGTACCTGAAGGGATCTACAGAATGTAGAGGCTATTTACAAGAGCATGTAGTGACAGGACAAGGGGGAATGGCTTCCAGCTAAAAGAGGGAAGGATTAGATTAAACATTAGGAAGAAATTCTTTAATGTGAGGGTAGTGAGGCACTGGAACAGGTTACCCAGAGAATTTGTGGATGCCTTGTCCCTGGAAGTATTTAAGGACAGGTTGGATGCAGCTCTGAGCAACCCGGTCTAGTGAAAGGTGTCTCTGCCCAGGGCAGGTGATTAGAACCAGATGAACTTTAGGGTCCCTTCCAATCCACGCCATTCTATTATTCTGTGATCCCTGGTGCCTGCTACACAGATGAGAAGAAAGTCTGTGATTCTCAAAAGAGAATAGTCAGGAAGTATCAATAAGGTATAGACATAAACTGGATGTAAAGCCCTGAGGGGAGGCTAAGGGCCAAAGTGGGGCCCTTGCTCATGGTCCAGAGACAAGATAGGATTGTTCTCCAAAGTCAGAAAGTGCTTCTTGGCACATCAGCCTATGAAACCTGTCAGCTCACCCCTGAGAATCTGCCTCTGCTTGATGTGCTGGATGGGGAAACACCAAAGGGGCAGGATGCAGAAGACCCAAGGATGCAGTTTGCTGTCTTTCTTTGATAGGGGAATTTGTGATGCTGACTTAGCTCTGGATGGTCTCACATGTTCCATTAAGCTGCTACGATTAGCCACCATTTGCCTCTTCACTCTCTCTGTTTTCCATTCACATTGGCTGGTTGGTTTGAATTTAAGCCAACTGGCACACAACACCTCCATTTTCCATGCCTCTGGCCCCACTGGCCCTTCTCACACGTTTGTCAGCAAGCCATTTTGCAGAGGATGTGAGTGTCACTTCTCCATAGCCCTGTGGCAAAAAAAAAAAAAAAAAAAAAAAAAAAAAAAAAAAAAAAAAAAAAGCAGAAAAAGAACAGTGGGAGCAGAGGTCTGAGCAGGCTGCTCTGGAATGTCCTGACCTGGTGAGCCTCCTCCTCCTGCCATGCCCTGGCCCAGCTTGCAGGAGGTCACTGCGACACCGGGGTAGGAAAGCTGCTCTAATCTTGGCTGTCTCAAGGCTGCTGTCTCCAAATGCTTTGTGCCTGTCTTGAGGGCTGTGGGAAAGGGACATGAGCATGTGGATGCATGGACAACCCAGGGCTTCTCTAGCTCAGCTGCTGACAGTGCATGGGGCTGTTCTGTCCCTCAAGCAGCCTCAACCTCCCACCAGCCTGTCTCCAGGGAGAATCAGCTTCTTCTGTCTTGCAGAATAGAACCAGGGGTCTTCAGGAGGCTTTTTTTGTCCATGCCTGAGAACGGCCTCAGTTAGTCATGCCTGCCTGCTGTGAAACTCAGCAAACTTAGACTGGTTCCAAACCTGACTGGAAGAAATGAATCCAGCAAGAGCAAAGAACAGGGGATCCCAAGCACTGGCAAAAAGTTATAATCCCAACACAGTACTCTCCTTCATTTGCTGGATAAAAAGACAGGTCTGAGGGAGATGCAAACATCAGCTACTATGTAGCTGTAACCAAACTTAAGTAAAAATAAAATAAACTCCTTAACACCAATGTAATATTAAGAATCAGGTGGTCTTTATTTGTCTGGAGGCATGAGGGGATATCTCCTTCAAAATACCATGCATGCTGATTACAGGAAAGCTCCTGTTTATATACTGTATTTTACATACATATTCACTGATTGCCCCAGAATAAACATACATATATGATAGTCATTTCCCTGAAATCATTGACATATTTTCCCTCCCCTTTACACATGTGTTCTTCTGTGCTGGAGGTCTCTTTGGTGGTCCCTGGGGCCAGAACAAAGTCGCACCGGAATGATCAGTGAACCAGTAAAAGTTGGCAGAAGTGGGACTGATTGCTTTCCAGTTCTCCTTACACAATGGGCATTGTGCAGTTCCATAGGCCAGTGGGTTTTAAAGAATAAGCATTGTGTTAGCTCTCCAGGTGTAGATGATTTTTCATCTGGCAACACAGAGAGTGGGTCAGAGAGCCTTCCTTGATCTCTGGTGCTAGTGCCCTTGTATTAATGGGTAGACTAAGCATTCACATCCTTAGAGACTGTTTAAAAAGCTTGCCAGTGACTTTCTTCTTGTGTGAAATATCAGTGCTTTTTGGAATGCTAAACTAATTTCTAATTCCAGTAGTGATCCAAAAGATACAGAGAGATGGTGGGAACCTGCCTTTTGGAGCTGTCTGAACTGCAAATCAGAGAGAGATACTGGCACTTCATTTTACATGTATAGGTGCAAGTTAAGAATAGAGAATAAAGTATAAAACATCACTGCCTAGAAACAGTATCTTTTGTGATCCTCCTCAATTTATTATGGATGTCTATAATCACTGTCTATGAGTCTTATGCACAATGGTGATTAACTCCTATGTCACAGTTCTGTTCTATTATTTTTTAGGCACAGCAATGACAGCTCCTAGACATCTGAGTGATGAGAATTAGAAACTCTCTTCCCCAAAAAGATAGAATTGCCTTTGGGGTAGGTCACCGTGGGAGGCAATGCTGCCTATGTCATTTGGGTTAGGTCATCTGTGATGCTACTGAAAATTTAATCAATATACTCCTAATATCAAGTGCCTAAACTTCAGAGAGGGATATCAGCACAGGTGAAAATATTCATAAGACATGTACCTATCTAGGAAAAAGGTAAGCCTGAAATACCCATTGCATTTGAGGGCTGCAGAGTGATGAAGTACCTGCACCAACAGCAGGACTTCTACATCGGTCTTGCGCTGTGCCAGGAGTAATTCCAGGACACCTTAGCTCACTGCTGCTCTTGGGATCAAAGCAATATCTATATTTTCTTCACATTAAATTGTCTGTAACAACCACTGCAATGGGAAAAATATTGGGGTTTAGAGAGCAAATTTTTTGTTAGCAAGCCTATATAATATCAGTGTATCTCAGCTGCCTGCTGTCGTATGACTGAGTCCCAGTAGCCATGCTCCAGCAAGGACCAGCAATGCTTTGCCCAGCATAAGGAATTCAGCTTCACAAAATCCCTGTACATGGACAAATAACATCTACTTGTCACATTTGAGGAGGAGCTATGAAAAATAATGTAGGTTTCAGATATTTATTATTATTTCAGATATTTATTATTCAGATATTCAGATATATGCCAGGAAATGGGAGAGGCCTGAATTCCCATGTTCTCCTTTCTTGCTTCAGCCATGAGGATGTTTTCACCAAAAGACATGTAGAATACCATCTGAGAATGAAATATCTTGGTTTATAGTTGGAAAACTCAAATTTTGGGTATGATCTCATTGTTTTTTCTCAGCTGCTGAAGCAGCCACTTCTCTGACATGGCTGAATTTTGTGGTTTTCCATATATATACACTGAGTATGGAACACAGTGTCTCATCTTGCTTGAAGCTATCACATCACCATCATCCTGCAACACTTGAAATTTGACCTTTAAGCAACATCTGTGCCAATTTTGGCTGAGGTAGAGTTAATTTTCTTCATATTAGCTACTACTGGGCTGTGTTTTGGATCTGTGCTGGTAACAGTGTTGATAATACAGAGGTATTTTTGTTACTGCTGAGAAGGGCTTACACCAAGCCAGCAGTGAGTAGGCTGGGGGTGCACAAGAAGTTGGAAGGGGGCAGAGTTGGGACCAACGAAATATTCCAGACCATTTGGAATCATAATCAGCATATGAAGCTGGGAGAAGAAGGAGGAAATGAGGATGCTTGGAGTAATGGTGTTTGTCTTCCCAAATAACCATTAAATATGATGGATCCCTTCCCTGGAGATGGCTAAGCATCTACTTGCCCATGGGAAGTGGTGAATTAATTCCTTATTTTGTTTTGTTTGTATGTGAGGGTTTTGCTTTTCCTATTAAACTATCTTTATCTCAGCCCATGACTTTTCTTGCTTTTACCCTCCTGATTCCCTCCTCCATCCCACTGGTGGGGGGGTGAAAGAGTGACTGGGGGTGCTGAGTTGCCATCTGGGGCTAAACCACAACAACATCTAAATGCAGAAAGTCAGATACCCCTAGCAGGGGGGGCAGCTTCATCTATTTAATGCCTGACACTTTTTCTAGTTTCTAATGAGTTAACCATCATACCATTAACACCTTTGGCTTTTGCTTTCTTGCTTATTTTTTCACTTTCATTCTTATCTTCTCAAAATCAAAGTCTCACTCCTCCTTCAAAACTTTTCTTCTTGCAAGACCCCCACAAGCTCTCTTCACCACTGACTATACAATGAATTTGAAATAATAAGGGGGAAAAAAAACCCAAAACAAAAACAGAAAAGAACATTTCAAAGCCATAAGCACTAACATTTTTATGAACAGCCTCACTCATTATGGTGCGTGAAGGGCCATTATGATGGTGAAAGGTCTAGAGAGGAAGCTCTATGAAGAGCCACAGGGTTTACTTGGTCTGTTCAGCCTGGGGAAGAGGAGACTGAGGGGAAACCTCATTATAGTCTGCAGCTTCCTTGTGAGGGGAGGAGGAGGGGCAGGCACTGATCTCTTCTCTGTGACCAGTGACAGGACACGAGGGAATTGCCTGAAGTTGCATCAGGGGAGGTTTAGGCTGGATATCAGGAAAAGGTTCTTCACCGAGAGGGTGGTTGGGCACTGGAACAGGCTCCCCAGGGAAGTGGTCACAGCACCAAGCCTGACAGAGCTCAAGAAAGACTTGTAAAATGCTCTGAGGCACATGATTTTTGGGGTCATCCTGTGTAGGGACAGAAGTTGGTCCTCAGTGATCTTTGTGGATCCTTTTCAACTCAGGTGATTCAATGATTAATAGCCTTCCAGATGACCCCTCTGCGTTATAAACAAGGACTGTTTTGGGGTAAAAGCACGAGATTTCTCTTCTGCAGCCAGAGGTTGTGGACAACCCCCTTCTCCCGATGCCAGGGTCCCTCCCAGCCCGGGCGTTGCCACCGCCTCCCGCGGGCAGAGCCGCCCCGGCAGCCGCGGAGGGTGAAGCGCCGCCGCTTCAGCACCCTGGACAGCGCCCGGAGCCTGGTGCAGCTCCCGGTGCGACCGACTGGGAGCACCGGGCCTCCAGGCAAAAATAATAACCCGCTCCGGAGCTCCTCGTGATTCCCGTGTTACAGCCCTTTGCTGCCGCTGAGTGCTGGAACAATAGCAGTGGGGATGCTTGGTAACTATCTCCAAGAAAGCTCTGTTAATCAAATTAGGTAAATTATAGCTGAGTTTCTGATGGAATTCAGAGCTTGGCAGTTGTGTTGAGGCCATGCCCTTCAGGGCTTTGGATCTGTACAGGGTGATTTTTCGCTCAGTTTGCCTATCAGAGTTCACGGAGCGGCTGGACAATGCTCTTGGCCATGTGGTTTAGTTTTGCATATTGCTGCCAGGAGCAGGGTGTTGGACTCGATAATACTTATGGGTCCCTTCCAACTTGAAATAATTTATGATTCTATTCTGTCAGGAGTTTCCTGAATAGGAGTTGGCTGTTGTGAATTCCCTCACCTTGGGGACAGTCTGCCAAGGACCCTGCACTTCAAACCTGAGAGATCCCAAAGAGACAGGAGCAGCCTGGAGGAAATAAAATCAGTGCAGCATATGTCTTCCCTGAGGCAAGCATCTTCCATGCTGTGAAACACTGCTCTGAGTCACCTAAACACTTCCTAAATTCCATAAAGGAAAGTGCAGATAGCCCTATTCACACCTCTTTGTTTGTTCCTATGAGTAAATTACAACAACTTTCTATTAGCATTTCTCTCTGTTGTAAAATGTCCTCTTCATTGAGCCAGGCTGGGAAGGCTGAGGCCCCTTAAACTCTGAAAGAAGCCTTTGATATTTGCTTTCACAGGAACTCCTTAAGAGGTAGTATCCCTCTCCAAGCTAGGACAGTGGTTATAAAGTATTTTTGACAGATTTTTGAACCTATCTCTTGACATTGGTAGCTCCACACCTCTCAGCACCGTAGCATAGTAATCAACTACACAAGCCATTAGTTAGACTAAAAAAAATGTTCCAAAGTGTCCATTGCTAACATCCAAACCCATTACTTTGTGCGCAAGGAAAAGTTTTTTGTTTCTTCTTTGCTGTTATGTTGTATGTAGTGGAAGGCTGATAACAATCTTTTGTCGTATTTGGCCCATCCCCATTCCCAGTGAGGTGCTTGGTGTCTGCTGCTGGGGCTGGTCACACTGGTGCCCCGATGATAGATGAAACAAGGTGCAATAACTCCTCAAAATACCTACTGAGATTTAGCAGTCTGTGGGTTAAGGCTCCTATGGAGCCAGCAAGCTTATCCTCATATTCATCTGGTCTCGATGTCTTTTATTCTCCTTCTGCAGATCTGTCTAAACATTTTACAACATACCTGTTCTGTTTTCTTTCAAAACATCTTGTACTTTGGAGTTTTACACTTCAGTTTTGTTTTGCGAAATGCCTTTCTTCATTTTATATGTCGCTATTATGTTTGCTATTTATTTGATGGACTGAGAGACTGCAAATATCCAGTCTTTTTGCCTTTATTTGCTATTACTTATGTCTTTTCTTCAGTTACCTTTTTCTTCAAGGTAAAGATGTCTATGTCTACTTAATTTCTTCTCAAGTTGAAACTCTTACAATGCTATTTATGATTTTATTGCCCTCTGCAATTTTTCCAACACTGACCATGGAGCTGATGTGTTCAGGGAACTCTCTGCAGTAATTCCTAGATTTTTCCTGCAGGCCAGCATCTGCTGAGCTCATTATTTTGTATTGGAATGTTCTTTCTCTCTATGTTTTTCTCTCTCTCCTTTACATGTCAGCTTTTAACTTTATCTACCATTTTATCACTTGTGATTTGGCATTCAGATGACTTTCTGCAACCCCTCATCTATGACATTTATACCACCAGAAAATTTTGCAGTCCTTCTGCTTTTCCTGTAAATATGTTAAACAATGCAGTCTCTTGTGGACCTCCTTTTACTGTGCAATTCCCCTGTTCACTGCCACTCTTTTTCCATCTTCCACCCAGTTAAAGCGAGAACTCCCCTTTCTCTCCCATCACAGTTTGTGGTTTTTAAAACATATTGATTGGATCACTTTTACTGTTTCAGAATTGTAATAGATAACAAGAGCAGGATTTCCCTTGCAGAAGCCTTGCTGACTTTTCCACTTAAATTCATAAAACTGTAGAGTTGTTTAGATTGGAAAAGGCCTTTAAAATCATCAGCTCCAACCACTAACCCAGCACTGCCAAGTCCAATACTAAACCATGTGCCCAAGTGCCACATCTACACATGTTTTTTTAATACCTCCAGAGATGTTGATTCCACCACTTCCCTGGGCAGCCTGTTCCAATGCTTGACAACCCAAGGCAACTATGTGCCTTTGAATTCTGTCTGTTTTTCTGTGGTTGTTTTTTTTTTTTTTTTTTTAATATGGCATTGGAGCTTCCTGGTCTGTAACTGCCCAGCTGTCCTCTGCAGTCCTCTTAAAAACTGATACTTCATCTGCCACCTCCCGTTTCTCTGGTACCAGTCTGATGTGAGCAATAAGTTACACTCCACAGTAACTTGGCAGGCAATTTCATATCCAAGCTCCTTTAAAATCGCCGGGTGAACATCATCTGGTCCTGCTGATATATCACTGCTCATGCTATTGGCTTCTGGCCCATCAGTTGAGACCATTACTCATCACCTGCAGATAAAAGTTCTAGCATGGAAACTCTCCTAATCCCTTCTACAGTGAGCACTGCTGCAGGTAATTAATATAACTTTCCTATACCAAACATATTTTCTGAGTGCTCCTGCTCTGTATCTATCATCTGCAAACCCTGCAGTCTCCTGGCAGGTTGCCTGCTTCTGATGTATTTTATTTTTAGCTTTTAATGCATCTGCTGTGCTGTTAATCAACAGTTTTCTTGCCCTCCTTACAACCTTTTATTTAACTTTTCTGAGTTCTTTTCAGTTTTGACAATGTAGATACATTTCCTGTGTTTTGAGGAGTAGTATTTTATTCATAACTCCTCCCTGTGCTTTGCTGATTCTTTTTTCAGCCTTCCTAGTCCCATAAAGAAGTTTCCCTCATGCACATTGTGGTCACTGTCACACCATCATTTTACAAAGGTAACATTTGATCCTGATCCTGTGTTCTGTTAATGGCTGCGTGGCTCTCCTTCTGTGACATCTGACTGCCCAAGGGGAAATAATTTATGTTGCTATAAAAATGTAGGAGGAATTAGAGACCAGTTTGACATTTCCCCACTTCGTGGAGGTGGTGTGAAGCTGGAATTTTCTATGGCCACAGTGCTTTCTGCCTTACAGCCTTCCTGGTGTCTTATTCCAGTCAACACTTTAGTCCTAATTGCACTTTTCCTATTTTTGAAATGTCAGGCTAGAGGGTTATTATATATATATATTTTAACAGTGAATTTATTTTGATAAATATTTCTTTAATGTATACTGCACCTTCTTTACTGGTATTGTCATCTTTGTCTTTCTGATATTTGCATTTACACCATGTCCTACGGTCTTTTTCTGTTTCTGGCTAAATGGGCCTTTATTTGTTGAAATGTCTGATTGGTTTTATTTCCCATCTGAATTTTGTTGCCTTTCACTCAGTTCTATGTCAGGAAATGCAGTATGGTATGATTTTAAATCTAGAAGCTGAGCACTACACATTTGGAGCGGGCTGTTTATGCAGAAAAGCTTTCCCCAAGCCTGAAAGGAAGTTTTCAGTAATTTCAGTGCTCAGCTGAGTGCAGTCTCAGAAGAGAGAAGAGCCAAAACTCCCAACCAAGGCTGCAAAAAGAACTGTGATTCTGGGACAATGGGTATAAGTTCCCACTTATTAATCTCACAGGAGACTTTATTTAGCCTCATTATGACATGGAATTGACTGTATCTGATGAGATAGTTTCAGTTTCACAGTTTTCTTGATACACAAGTAAAAATGCACTGAAGTACCCAGAGGTATCATTAGGTTGGGATGTATCCTAGACCGAAAAAAAAAAAAAC
>WBNO01018295.1:105728-134808 GCA_013400575.1 Peucedramus taeniatus
ACCAAAAAACCAAGATTTAGTGTTTGCAATGCTTATTATCTTCTGACTTCATTTAGATTTAAGCCACTTAAAAAGATTAGATTTAAGGCTAGATTTAAAATTCTATTTTAAATAGAATAGAATAAAATTCTGTTCTAAATTGCAAAAACAAATCTGTTGCAAAAGAAGTCTATTAAACTCAGTTAATTGTTATTGCTTATTTTGTTACAAGCCAAATAAGTTTTAGAACCTAGCAATTTGAAAGCATAGTTTGAAATGAGGTATAGATTTAAAGTGTGAGGCTTACTATTTCTGAATCATAGCTTCATTAAAGTGTTAATTAGTACTGCTTATAGTGAAATTCTTTTACTGAAAATTGTGTTGAAGTGAACGATCCAAAGCTACTTCTGGCATATCTCTTCCAGGTGATGCTAAAACAGAACTCTGTGGAGGGCAGATCAGAACCAGAGAGACACAGAGGGGCAGATCCTTGTCTAATATAACCAGGCCCAGCTCCACTGGAGCACTGGGGAAATGGCTTGCAGCAAGCCAAAGCAGATCCTGCCTAACGTGGTAACAAGGCTCAGGTCAATCCTACTGGAACTGGCAGTCACCAGCAAAACTGTGCTGCAAGTATTAAAAAATTATGTCCCTGCTTTTAGCTATGCCAAGAGATGTCTGAGAACAGCAAGCTGAACAGCAAAAGGGTTGGATACAGCAGGGAAAATAAGTACATGCAAAATCTATCCTAGATTATTTATTGCTTAATGTGTCCCGTAGTTTTGATTAAGGAATTGGGTCACTCCCACTAGATATTTTGGGTGATGCATTTGGGCCAGGCTGTCACAGTGATGTGCAAGCCCACATACACACCATGTGCATGTAGAAATATGCAGATTTCTATAAGCACAAGGTAGGATCTTCTCCAGGAGCCCTCCTCCCAAGACACATATCCATGAGGGATTAAGTCCCTCCTGAGCAACTTAGATACCTGGATCACCATGAATATCCTAGCCCCATCAATTTGATCTTCAGGTCACCTGAGCCACACTTGCTCCAGGCCTTCGTACAAGTGGCAGGGACAGCAGGGTGGAGCAGACATGAACAGGGCAGGACATTATTCTGGTAGACTATGTACATCTCTGGCCATGAGGCTGAGACAAAACCTACTGCCTGCTTCCCAAGAGGGCAGAGTTGAAATACAAGGAAAACAGTCATTTGGAAGAGAGGCACAGCTCTGGCTGCTCCTCTGGGTACACCAAGAGGCATAAATGCAAAGCCAAAAGATTA
Source organism: Peucedramus taeniatus (assembly GCA_013400575.1). Lineage (NCBI taxonomy): Eukaryota > Metazoa > Chordata > Aves > Passeriformes > Fringillidae > Peucedramus > Peucedramus taeniatus. Next base: position 106,998 of record WBNO01018295.1, read on the forward strand.
AGGCACATCCAGGCACATTCCTGGGCCCTGCCATACAAGCTGTAGTAGAAGGAAGCATGAGTCTACATTTACCTAACAACTGCTGCCAAAACCAAATTATTACTCATATCCTTCATCCACCCACTACAGCCAAGAACTGGAAAGTGCAAGTGGAATGCAGCACACATGGTGGGACAAGATGACCACCTCTGTCTGTTCCATATAAGAATTTATGCTTCCTTGCACTCCCCCACAGATCAGCCCAGTGTGAGTAGGGATTGGCATTAGCTGATAAGCATAGCAGAGCCTGCTTGAAAATGCTGTCATCTCTCTGCAGAAGCTGCCAGCTGAACTGTTAAGCTGGGAGGTCAGAGCTGATTGGCTTGAGCAGCAGCTGTATGTGGCCCTGAGACACGTGCCAAAGGCTTTTCCAGCTCAGACCCGCGACTCATTAATCCGTGGGTAAACCCAGCACACAGGGGGCAAACCAGCTCAGCTGTGCAGGTGAAGAGTGATTTAGGAGCCCCCGCAATGGCAACCCAGGGAGTCAGCACCTGTCAGTCTTCTTGATCCCTTCTAGCTCACTGCACCAGCAAAATATAGATTATGATTGTGCCAAGTTCTTCTTGAATTGCAAGGGCATCTATTGCCTCTGGCACGCTTCCAAATGCAGTTGTATAAATAGAACTGTGCTGGACTTGCTACATAGCGAGGAAGTTATTTATGCTTCACTTTTTTTTTTTTTTTTGCATGACCCAGAGAAAGATTCTGTGCATACACAGGAACGCTGCCTTGATAAGGCTGAGAACTCGGGGTTTGCATTGTCTTCTTCTTTTTCTTTGTCATCTGCTGAACACATACACAGCGCTTACACATTTCATGTTATGTATTTCCATCTGCTGAACACAGAGCTTACACAGTGTGCCATTTTTTTTCCCACAGAAAACTGAATTTTGAGTGAATCTTTGCAAACTAAAAAATGCCACTAAGAAAATGTTTGTAATCAATCCACTTAGGAGTGCAGCACATGCAGTTCCTTGATGTCAACCACTTCTTTTTCCCATACTCACCTCTCTCTCATTGCATGACAATTTCCTGCCTGGTGACTTGGAGGTAGCATATCATGAGTGTGGTTGATTATGTCACATGGGATAGAGAACCTGCCTGGCCTGGAGCCTGGGCAATAAAGGAGAAGGGGGCACAGGTCACACAGCCTACAGCAGCTTTGACATATCATTCAAAAGCAAAATGGACACAGTTGGTTTTCATACATGACATTTGCCCTGGACAAATTTTATTTTTCCTTAATAAAAACAATTTTCTTGGAAAAAAAATAGAGAAACTGGTTTCAACTGGAAACACACTGGATTGATAAAAACATTCTCTTAAACCCCACTGAACAATTTTCTAATGGTGAGCCAAAGTTTCAAATCTTGGTGCCTAAATTTGTTCTAGGTTTTCCAGGCCCATAAACTAGCGGTCTGATTTTTCCCAAAGCATGCTGAACATCCTATGTCTTGAGTTTCTCTGGAGAGGCGTGCTAAGAGTTTAGTAATTCCAAATGACCAGGCCTAGAGGCAAGCTTCCGAAATCTGAACATCTAGAATTAGGTAGCTACAGCCTGATCCAAAGCCCAGTGAAGGAAATGGAGAGACTGCTGCTGGACTTCTGTTTCTGTGTGTGGCTAATTCATCCATGCTTAGGTGTCAGAGTAAAAATTACCTCGTTTGGGCCAGGTCAGTCCTGAGCAATCACTGTTTTGCTGGTCGTGAGCAGTTCCTGCTGCACAGAGTGCCTTTAGCAAAGGGGGTGGGATGGCAGAGGGATGAGGCAATAAAGTGTCACCTGGGCATTTTCCTCATGGGCAGGAACTGTGCTGCACTGATGTCCTGGGCATGCTGTGTAAAATTTCTCGTGAGTCAAATGCTGACATACAAAGGCATACGAGGGGCCAAGCAGCTGGAAAGCTGCTCTGCAAAGGACCTGAGGCTCACTGTGAACACCAGGCTGACCATGAACCAAAAATGGGTCCTTGCAGCAGAAGCCAAACAGCCTCTTGGACTGCATCAGGCAGAACATTGCCAGTTGACTGAGGGAGGTGGTCCTTCTTTTCTGCTCAGCACCAGAGACACCTCTGGAATGCTGTGTCCAGAGCTGGACTTTTAGTACAAGAGAGACATGCAGCGACTCTAGCAAAGGGTCATGAAGATGAGGAAGCATCTGACAAATGAAAAAGGCTAAAGGAGCTGGGACTGCTCAGCCTGGACAAGGCTTAGAGGGGTCATCTCAGTGTATGTAAACACCTGATGGGTAGGAATGAACAAGTCAGAACCAGAGCCTTCTCAGCAGTGCCCAACAACAAGACAAGAGGAAATGGGAGCTAACTCAAAGGCAGGAAACACATTTAAACATAAGAAAACTCTTTTTACTGTGAGGACAGTCAAGCACTGGAACACTTTGCCCAGGGACCCTGCAGGGGTTAGAGCAGTGTCTTGGTTTGAAAGACAGGTACCTGCCAGTAAAAACCTGGAATCTCCCTTTGAATAGAGAATGTAAACCCCCTCCCTCAGATTATTATAATTTTGCAATTGGAGGCTCTCAGGCAAAGATTTGGGAATAGGAATAACAGGTTTTTTTACTAGAAATATTAGATAAAACAAAGAAAAATACAAATGTAATAGCACTAAGAGACAAGCAAAACAAAAACAACAAAACCCCAGAAAATGCCCTGACAGAGTCAGGGATGTGACCTGACACCCTGGGTGTCAGGGTGTTAAAACCAGTCCAGATGAAATCCTCCTTGAGTAGTAGATGCAGTTCTGTGAAGTGGAGATGGTCCTGTAGGAAAGTCCAGTGGTGACGAGATGAGTCCAGTCCTCCTCTGGGAAGAAATCCAGTGGAAAACAAGCAGGGTCCTCTGGTGCTCTAACGTCCTTTGTGAACGGTGCCTTTCAGACAGAACTGTCCTGTTCACTGCTGTTCCCCAGGAAAAACCTGCTGCCCCCTTTTGTTTCAGTCAAGTACCCATAAGTACCCAACAATTAGTTACCTAGCAAAACCACCAGGAAAAAATTTCACAAACACAAAAGAAACAGATCCAACCCCCAACAAGCAGCTACTTACACTGAAGTATTGTTCTAATGAAAATTTTGCCTAAAATAATTTGACTGATAAAGACAAATCACTGTTAGCCCAGAAGTCCTTTGATGTCCTCCATCTCCTTTATACTGCAAAGGGATGGAAAATCATGACAACATGCATCTCCACAAAGCCATCCCTCATCCATTTGATGAGCAAGAAGGCAATGGAGAGAGTTTGAGCCTTAAGGGTCACATCAAACTCCTACATTAAGGTCCCTCAAACTAGGAAATTTTTTATTTATATATCTCTATTTGGTTGAAGTTCTTTGACTTTAATGTGCCTGTACACCTACAAAATGCTGTATATTCACAGCATCTGGCACTAAGTGTTGAATTGTCTTTTTCCTCAGTTTCAGGCAAATGACCTAGTCAAGTAATTTATGTCATTCAAAATCTGCTTGAAAACTAGAAATGCCTGAAAAGAGAACCACTTAGGCTGGTATTCTCATTTTTAGGAACTTGTTCAAGGTGATTTGCCTTAATCATATTGTCCAAGTCAGATGCATGTCGACTCTGAAGAAGATTGATGACTAAAAGTTGTGGACGGCCCAAACTCTCCAGAATATTTTCTTACCATCTTTCAGCACAAATACAGGCTGGGTGGAGAATGGGTTGACAGCAGCCCTGAGGAGAAGGACCTGGGGGCATTGGATAATGAGAACTGAGCAGGACCCAGCCATGGGCACTCACAGCCCAGAAAGCCAATCCTGTCCTGGGCTGCATCCAAAGCAGCATGGGCAGCAGGGCCAGGGAGGGGATTCTGCCCCTCTGCTCTGCTCAGACCCCACCTGCAGGGCTGCATCAGCTCTGGAGTCCCAACATGGAAAGGACATGGATCTGTTGGAGAAAGTCCATGGGAGGCCACAAAGATGATCGGTGGCCTGGAGCACCTCTCCTATGAAGACCAGCTGAGAGAATTTTTGAGTCTGGAGAAGAGAAGGCTTTGGGAACACCTTCTACAGCCTTCCAGTACCTAAAGGAGTCTGCAGAAGAGCTGGAGAGGACATTTTAAATGGGCATGTAGTGATAGGACAAGGGGGATGAATCTAAAGTGAAAGAGTGGTCTAGTGGAAGGTGTCCCTGCCCTTGGCAGCGGGAGTTGGAACTAGATGAACTTTAAGGACCCTTGCAAACCAAGCCATTCTGTGATTCTTCCTATCTGAAAACCGCTAGGATCACTTTGAACTGTTTCTGAATCACTGCTGGTTCAGACAGTGAAGACCACACCTCTGGTTTTTCCATTGCTAGACTGAGACGAGCTCAAAAAATATCAATTGACTGATGGTATTGCTCTCTTCTGGCAGTTACAGACAGTGAAAGATTCTCATCTTTCATACTGAATTAACAAGTATTCACGGTATTTAAAAATAGATTTTCCATGTCCTTCTCTAGCCATTGCTTGCATGTCTCAGCCAAGCTTATGAACACAAACAGACCACGTGCAATACTGATAAAAGAGCAGCATCTGCTGCAAGCTGGGCTGCAGAGACAGGCTGTGTCCATTGACGACAGAAGTTCATTTAAATGTCTCAGCACTTTTTTTTCAGAAAATTTGCCATGCCCAGAAGTGCTAGAGGCAAGTTTGCTCATTTGCAGCCAAGAATAAACAAGAGGTGACTTTTCAGCATTGCACTGCAGTGAGGATTCCTTGGCTGGGAGAATGAAAGGCACAAACTGCAAGACTGAAAACCCAGGATGGTACAAATGACACAGAGCAAGGGCTCATTTATTAGCAAACTCTAAGCAACACAAACCCTTAATAAGTGGTGCTAACAGAATATTTGCTCTTTCCCTAAAGTCTGGGCCCAAGTTCCACCTGTGAGGGCCAGCTCTGCCTCACCATCAAAGACCTGGGTAGCCCAGCACAGCCCTGCAAGGCTTCCAGGGCCAGCCTGCTCCTTCCAGGCTCCTGGAAGGGAAAGAAATGTATATCAGCAGCACGGCACATACGTAACAGCCTTCCTACAGGCAGCTGTGCTTTGTAGAAGATGCTGATTCTCTGAAGCCATTAAAATGACAGATGGGGAATTCCTAGGAGGAGTTTTATTTCTGATTTCACAAGCACAGGAACTGTAGGCTCTTCAAGCTGGCTCAAGATGTTTTAGCAGGCGATGACACCATCACAGCAACCCAGAGTCACACCTCAGCCTCCTGAGGCTGGGCACGGCTGTGCTGTGACACCTGCTATGCCACGCTGGACCCAGAGGGAATTCTGCTCTGGGCAAGGCTCATGGCAGGGCTGGGGTGCCAGCAGGAACCTACGCCTGCCATTGGCCAGGCTCATCCCTCCAGGCGCTGCTCCAAAAATGGCTCAGCCCAAAATAGATCTGTGGGAATCCCTGCCTGAAATCGAGCCTCAGAAAACCCAATTATTGACAATGTCCCAGTGGGACAAAGGCCCTCTTTGAAGTCTGTGTCCACAGGCACCAAGTCTGTAAGTCTCTCTGGACAGAAAAGTCACCCAAGCAGGTCATATATGTGGTTACATGTGTCGTATGCTGCAGGGTATCCATTCTACGGCACTTTTTAAAAAATACAAATTAAAATGTAAGTAGAAGGAACAAGCAAACCACCCCACTTTCATATCACACTGTACCACAGCTACTATCAGCTCAGGTCAGGAGAGGGATAAGGAATGCTCCAGAAAATGGTTTTACGTGGTCTTTATTTAAACAAAATGTGCAAGTGGAAGCAGAGGTTTCACATTCCTTTTTGCTAAGCAAGTTTATGCCTTTTACATTGGATAATACAGGCTCTTATATTACACACTGCACTTTTACACCCTCCAGAACCCAGCACTGATGCCAAACAAGCCAGCATGGTGGGCTGGGAGTACAGCACTCACAGAAACTACCAGAGCAGAAAGCCACATCAAACTGTTCCTAAGCATCTTACATTTTACAGCTGGATCACTGCAGACTGAAAGCATTACACCATCAGAGATCCATTACAAACATTAGCACACGCAACAGATAGGAGAGAGTAAAAAATGAAGGTTCACGACATCCTCAATTGACTGAAAGCTAATTGCTGTGGCATGCTGTGGGTGTTACTGATGTCTGTGGAGGCACACACTGAAATCACCTCCAGAGTTTCTGAGAGTCTTTCAATCCTGATAAGACTTCACGAGGAGCCACATGAGGATCACAGTAATCAGGACAACCATGAAGTTGAGGCAAATTTCTCGTGTGGAACGTTCCATTTTTTGGGAGTAATGAGGAGAGAGCAGAGGTCAGCAGGCAGAGCAAACGGAAAACTCTGGTGACTTGCTTGGATGTGTCCTTGAGCTCAACCTGCAGGTAACAGGCTCTTTAAAAAAAACCAAAACAAAACAAAACCAAAACAAACAAACAAACAAACAAAAAAAAAAAAAAAAAAAAAAAAAAAAAAAAAAAAAAAAAAAAAAAAAAAAAAAAAAAAAAAAAAAAAAAAAAAAAAAAAAAAAAAAAAAAAAAAAAAAAAAACAACCAGAAAAATATGTAAAGGACAGATGCACGAAGGTGGCAGATTCAGTAGAGCTTTTTATGTCAGTCTAAATAAATGTTGTTTCAGTGGCCAGGAGTCAGTAAGCACTGGGGTGCTAAGAAGTAAAAACCATCTTTGGCAGCTTATCACCTTTAATTTCCAGCAAGGACATTTCCAGTGTCACCCCAAAATACATTCACAGGGGTGAGCAGTCTGTGGAAATCAATGCTGCTTTCTGCAAGTATTTTCAAATTAATAATGTCCAAGATCCATTTAACACTTTCAACAAGTATACATTGTAAATATACTATTGTTAAGAGGTTTTAAATTCCTACATTTGTCAGTGTATTGCTCTTAAAATATTAAGTGCAAAGTATTATTTTATAGAGAAAGACTAATAAATCTGAATTATTTGTTACTACTTAAATACAAGGAGAACCTAAGGTTGGAAACTTTCATTTCTGAAGAACTCCACATATTTTGTGAATCATTTCCACAGATGAAATAGTATTTTCTCAATAAACTTCTGCCTTTTCAGAAATTTCAAGGAAAAATGGAATTGAAAAATGCTAAGAATCTCATACTTCAAAAATCCCATTCAAGTTGTACTCATAAACTTTTCTGGTGGTTATTGCTTTTATTTACTTTATGACAGCAATTTTTGAATTTTATATGACTTTGGAGCTCATGCAGAGAAAAGAGAATACTTTATCACAAATATCATGCACTAATCTCTGCATACCATGTAAATAAAATAAGAACCCTTAAACAAATGATGTATTAAGCCTAGACAAAGAATTTCAGTTACACAACCAGATTAGGCTGTAACATCTCTGGTGCAAATGAGAAGCCTTGGGACCATACCAGCATGAAGACAGAGAGTTTCAATTGAAATTACTTTAGTCTGCAGATTAAATATTAACAGCCTAGTGCATGCAGTTAACAAATTCCTACATTTTCAAGTTGTTTTGCCAGCCTTCTATGTCCTTGCACATGAGAAAATCTGACCTAATAAGTAAGCAAGTTCTTTTACCTTGAGGAGGTAAATGGAGCCCAATGGTTCTGCCTCTGCACTTTGGGTCACTGCAGATAATTTTCCCCTCCAAGCCTCTGCCTGTCTCCCACTTGGTCTGGATGCTCTGTCCTGAGTGGGAACTAAAGTAGGCTGAGGGTGGAGACCAACAAGTGCATTGGCAATCCAGGTGCTGACATCACCCCCCCCCAAATATTTTTAAAGGGCTAAGCTGGGCTGCAAATTTGGTTAAGGCTCTTTGTGCAGTGGGCTCTGTGGGCTGATTTGCTTCTTTTGCCACAGTGCTGTACTAACAGCAGGGCTGTGTGCATCCCTTGGGAGTCAATTTGATCTGATAGAGAATTTCATACAATCATAGAATGGTTTTGTTTAGAAGGAACCTTAAAAACTATCTAGTTCCAACTCCTCTGCTGTGGACAGGGACACCTTCCACTAGACCAGGTTGCTCGGAGCCCCATCCAACCTGGCCTTGAACACTTCTGGGAATCGGGGCACCTAGCTTTTCTGGGTAACCTGTTCCAGTGTTTCACCACCCTCACAGTGAATAATTTCTTCCTAATATCTAATCTAAACTTACTCTTTGAGCTGGAAGCCATTCCCCCATGTTCTGTCACCACATTCTTTCCTTCGGCCTGTTGGTGTCTTCCCCATTGTGGAGAAAGGGAAAGAAAGAGCCATTTGAAGAGTCCTGTGTGCAGAGCTAAGGATCTCAAGACCATTTCCAGGATATGGAGCCTTTCTACATATCTACCTTTTTGAGTACAGTACAGCTGTTGCTGTTCCACATACCTGTAGTCTGCGGGGTTTCTTGAGTTCATATGCATTTAAAAGAAAGTGAATAGGAGCAAAATATACTTTTCATTTCAATACAAAAAACTGAAACAGGATCATTTCCTGGATAAAAAAGCTTGGGACTCATTTGTGCTGAAAAGCACAAAACATTTCTTTAAAGAGCTGCTGACACTCTTGCATGCTCTTTCCCCATGAAATTTCACTGCTGGTGTTGAATGCTTCACCTGTCTGAGCATACAGAGAAGTATTTCTGCCACCATGCCGTGTTTCACCCCAGAAAGACACTACTCTGTGGCCTAGAGAGTTGTAACCCCTCCCTTCCCTTATCTTTGCTCGAGGCACTGCTAGAACTTGCTGTAAACATGAACAAAAAAAAGTGGCTATTTGCTCCCTTTGAATTGATACGGCAGAGTGAGCTGGAATGGACTGGCAGACAGTGCCATGGGTTTCCCCCTGCTTGGAAAATACAAGTATTTCCACTGAAGTCAGAGGGTCATTTCTGCAATAAGGTACTGCCAGAGGAGTGGGGGGGATCCCGCTCAGGTTTAAGTGTGCAAGGCTGGCCACAACACTGACCTTATTCTCACTGCCAATCACCGTGTGATACAGAGCCTGCAGATAATTTATTGACTCTGATGTCTTTTGTATATTTATATTCAGGCATGCTGGGACATACTTTAGCTCAGAGTATCCCAGCTTGTTTGCCACCACCCCCCTCCCTGAGCTCCCAGGTTTCTCCCTCCGCACCATTGCTGGCACTCACATCACAGGACGATGGCCTGGTGAGCGAGGCCAGCTGGCTGGAAACCTACCCACTGGAAAACACAACAAAACAAACAGCTGTGGGTAACCAGGGGGGTGGAGGGGGGTGTTGCTTGGGTTTTGCTGGATGATCTCCCTAAATAGTCTTCCCACGGGATCAGTAGAGGTAGGAGGGGGATCAGAACAGTAGAAGATTTCCTTTGCATTGGTTTGACTGCCTTGCCACTGCCCTCCTACACAAGCAGGCAGCACGTTCAAAAAAGCCAGTGTGCTGCGTGGGAGCCTTGTGCTAAAGCACACAGATCAAACAGCAAAGGCTTTAACCCATACCTCATTCAGGAGTTACATGCCTAAGTAGGTTTGCAGGGTCCTGTTATAATGCTTGCTCTGCTGAGCCATCCTCTTAGGGAAAACTTGGGCAAACATCCCAAACTTACAGGGATTTGGGAAATTCGGGTTGAAAATGCTCCTTTTAGCCAGAGGGAAGCAAGATTATGACTACCATGAGCCTACTCTGGACTATTTCCTCCACTGGCATCTTCTGAAGCAGAAATCTGTAGATTTCTCATGCTATATATCTCATCTACTTCACCTTGAATCACATAAATCTTCACCAGAGAAATGGTGAAACATCTGAATGTCATTCACCCAAATTACTAAATGTTACATAGCACTGCCCAAATATTCTCCTTGGGCTATGGAAACCTTGGGATTTATTTTACTCTCTGCTAACAGAAAACTCAGAGTGTATTTTTTAACCTAGAACCCGTCAGCTCTGGTCCCCAGGCTCAGGTCCCCTGCGCTTCCACACTGACAGAGAGCTCCTTCCTCCTCTCTCCCAGTTCATCTCTTTCTTTTTTAATGTCCTGCATGACAGCTAGAAAATTTCCCTTCTTCAAAGCAGGGAAATAGGGCTATAAATGTCATTAATCACAATACACACAATAAACACTCTAACTCATCTCTACAGGCAGAGATGTTTCTCTCATTTTTGTGCTGAGGATCTTGCAGTGGACCATGGATGAGCATACAGGATTGCAATTATTCATTGGTGAACCAGAACAAAGTTCATCTAACCCAAGACACTGACTGGTAGGGAAATCTGGGGGAAGTATATAGAAACACAGGAAATATAACATGATCTTTGCCTAGATATGCTCAAACATCTGGGATTCAGTCTACTGGGATTGCTAGATAGAGACTACAAACAAGCTGAGTTTATGGCTCCCTCTTGCTCATTCCATGAATAATTCTGGATCAGGCAACTTGTTAATAGTTGAGTTTACCTATGTACTACATATGTGCACAGACACACACAGACACACACAGAGACTTGTGAAAAAAAAAAAGGGCTTAGCACTGACCAGGAGGTCCAATAAACACCCCTGAGCTGTGAAATTTCCCCGGATGCTAACTGTGAATCCAACCAGTGTCTGAACATCTGACTTCAACTCACCACATATTTGAGTTTGTGACTGCCAGAGGGTGAAACTTTTGCCCCCTCCACCCACCCCCCCCCAAAAAAACCCCACTTATTCCTGCTCTTTATGAAAAAGCATAAAGACATCAAAGGTGTTTCTTTAAAATGTTGGTTTATTTATCCAATTGATGTAGTACTGATTAGGAGAGAAAGAGAATGAATGTAGTGATTTTACTTGAAATGCTAATCCAGAGGTTTAGATACAGTGTTGAATATTTCTCTCATTGTCATTTTTCCTTCTTTTTCAGACAGATCTGGATGTTCTCAGCTTTCGTGTGGCCATGCCAAAGCTCCATTTTCATGCCTCACATACTCAAACTTAAGGCTCCAGTCTATATTTAAAGTTGCTGTGAGTATCTCACGTTCTTCCCAGCCTACTAATCAAGTACCATATAATCTTTCAAAGCCATTCTTACACAGTTAGAGGATATTGTGCTCATTTTTGCTCTCAGCATTACCTTTCTTACCAAATGCAGTATATGTATGTATAACTATGGGCCATGAATCACACAGGTGTTTACAATTGTTACCAGCATAATTCCTCGTTCTCTGTCAGAGCTCATTTCTTTTTATAATATTTTCTTCTTGCAACATTTTTATTAGTTTTTGGGTGTTGTTTTATTAATTTTAGACTTCAGAAGATACTCCTTTTATTTTTCTACAACATGTTCAACTGGACAAATGTTGCAATACTGTGAGACAAGCTACAACCCTCTATGACAATGTACTTAGGCCAATAAAAGACCACGTGTAACCCTGAACACAGAGGGGAAAGAAGAAAACTTGAAATTACTTCTAAAGCACCAGAAATGAGAAGTAAAATAAGAAAGATAAAGCAAAGGAGGCCTTAATTTTAAACTTTTATAGCTGGCTGTATAAAAAGAAATTAAATGTCAGGTCAAGAGTGAAGAAAACATCAATTTCCATTCAACAGCGGTGACCTAGACACTCCAGGGACAATCAAGCAGTGAATAGCCTTAGGAGAGTAAATATCACAGATGGAATTATGCAAAAAATGCTGTTGAAAGTTAGACAAAAATGGGTGTATTTTATATCTTGGCTCCCATATTCTTACATCTTACTTGTTCTGAATGGAGTTGAATTCTGGGACACAGCCTTCATCTTTCACAGGGCTTTACAGAAAACCATTAAAAGCCAACTGCTCACAGTGATGCTAAATGTCAGACCTTGAAGTTAGTGAGTTTCTCCAGGAAGATAGCTAAAGGCTAGTAGGGAATTCATGGCTATGCACTGGGATATGCTATCGCTGCACTTGCTTGTCCAGGCAGTACTGGTGGAAGCTATGGAGAGGGTTTTGGGCTTAAATGCTTGTAAAGCTAATTTCAGCAATAAGGATCAAGGTCACAGACATGCAGATTACTGAGGCCACACTCTTCCATACCACCTTAAAATGTGCTGCCAGACAGAGCTGCAGTTTGGGCAAACAGAGTAGGTAGGAGTATGTTAAATCCCTGGGAATATGAACCCCTGCACTGGCAACATTCTCAAAAGCACAGTAGTTGTGACCTTTGCCACATCTGTCTTCTGATAAATGCCATTTATGGGGTTTATGCTTGAACCAGCAGACTTCTGTCCACAAGCATAAGGTGTTAGCAGAACTGATCAAAAATCTAGTCAGCACTGGTTCAAAGAAAAAACAATCTGCATACTAATAAGGAAATACATGAGAGGGACTGATGGCAGAAGATGCAGTGGAAGAAGAACAGATTCAAATCAGAAACAAAATCAATCTCTTTAAAAGTGATTTCTGAGTGGTGCAGGAAATTTCTATAGGGGATGGAGGAGAGACTGGTGCGGCAGTGTCAGAGGCCCAGGCAAATAAGTGCAGATTTCTGTACTCAGACCATGGTATTCAGTGCTTTTGCATCAAGAATTATTGATGCCCTTGTAGCTATCAACACATCACAAATCTTCTGCAAAGGGTTCAGCTATCCCAGAACAGGTGTGGACACAGAGCAACATGGTGGCTGTGAACATACAACCTGTTGGTTGCACCCTGGTAACTGGGCATATTAGCAAAGAGAGGGTGCTTATCTCTGGAAAAAAAAAAAAAAAAAAAAAAAAAAAAAGGCAGCTTTGTAAGTAACTGTAAAGTAATTTCTGAGTAGGAGTTTGGCCACGAGTTTCCACTGATGTCGGTATGGTCCTCCCCTTACTCCAGCACAGTGTGAGGCACCTGTGCCCTTACAGCCTGGTTTGATCTCTTCCATGGAAAGAAGTGAGTCTTCAATAAAATATGTCTTGGCAGCGTGAAGAAATACAATTTTTATCTCTGTGAACAACAATATCAGCACTACTGGTATGTGACAAGCTCTCAACCCATACAGCTGTTGTGCGAGCTCTCACATCTCTGAAGTCACTTACAAGGCAGCCTGCAACCCCTCCCTGAGCAGGAGCTTTGCCTTTAGTTACTAAGTAGCCACCAGCTGTTGTGCCAACACACCCTGGTACTTCCAGCCAAGAGCGTCTGTGTGGTTTTGCAGGGCTGTGGGCTGATGAACCTCTCTGAAGGCTTCCAGCCCAGCTCTGCTGTACCATGCAAACCGCAGGGCTGCCCTTACCTGGCTGTGCTGCATGGCCCCCCTGCCTCTGCCACGTTTACCATGGAACAGCAAACACAGATGCCATGGAGCACGTACTGCGTTTCAAGAGAGCAGCACTGTTTCTCCTCAGACAGACAATATCCTGCCCAAACCCTCGTGACAAAGCTGTGGCAGCCACAGGGGAGTGTTAAAACACCCCTGGGTGACTATAAGAATACAGAGAGGGGTGTGCTCCACAGGGGTGATGGGGGCTGTCCTGAGGGATAGGGGAGTGGCCTGTGCATGCAAAATCCAAAAGGAGTGCAGGGGACCACTCTCTGTGCACCCGGGAAACAAATCCTTTGACAGCCTCACCTGAGTCCAACAAAGGAAAAAACCTGGAATCCTGACTAAACCTTGGCCAAACTGGGTTCTCAAATACCACTCCAAGAAGCAAGAAATTCTGGGTACACCCTACTTGTTAGTACAAGCTTTCATTCCCTCCCATTCTCACCACTTTACAAACACCAACAGCAAACTCTTTTACAAAACAGTGCACTTGGTTCAATGAACAAAAAAAACGAAACCAAACCAAAAAACACCATGGTGGGACCTCACCCTCAGCCTCAGGAGATCATCAGGAAGTAACTACCAACAGTAGGCTCATATTTTATATAGCCCAGCATCCACAGTAAGAAGACAGAGTTCCCACTCCTGGGAACATGGAAAGGAACTGTCCTTCCCTAGGGACTCTCAGAGAAGCATGTGAACAGAACCAGCAAGCTGAAGCCTTAGCCTGGAACCTGTCTGGGGGGGAAAAAATGGAAAAAAGAAAACCAAAACAAACCACAAATGAACCAAAAAAACATACCAAAAAAAATCCCCAAGCCCCACCAATAAAAACAAATAGAAAGCGACTGCTCTGCTCCTGGAGGTATGGCGCTCAGAGGTACATAGCAAGCCACACACTTTCATCCAGAAATCAAGAAAAATAAGTGTGGGAGTCTACAAAAGAGAATGTGTGGAGTGAGCTCTGGGTTCAGCTCAGGACTGATAGAGAGGAAACCACAGTAATCTGAGTATCTGTATTAGAACAAGGAATATTGTTGATTTTAAATAACAAAAAAAGCTTATCTCTATAAATGCTTCACAGCATGAACCCTGGTAAAGCACAGTTTAGCACTCACCATCAATTAGATTTTTTTTGTAGGTTTTACAGTAGTCTGAGTTTGTGGACACTGTAGACAAGAACCCTCAGACAATGCTTAGAACAAGGGGAAGCCAACAGACCTGGAAGACCTAATGCTTCTGCAAGATTTAGGTGTCTTCTGCAAATATAAATGTATATGATGAATAGATAAACTGCCACTAAACAGGACCTAAAACATCTCCTCTGGCCCACCACTATCTCAAACACCCCTTGCAGAGATGCTGACACTCACATTTCAGTACTATCCATTGAGACAAATCCAAAGCCAGTGCTATTTAGCAAGAAAAACTCATGAAGGATCTCATCCTTCTCTCACTGCATTCCAGAGGATTCCAGAGGAGTCTTGCTATGGGTTTTAGCAGGGGCTGAGCAGAGCCCTAAGCATTGGGTTGCATTGCTTTGTGTTCATTAGGAAAAACAGAGCTAATAAAGGGCTGGATTCACTTGGTGGGGGGGAAGGCAGGAGCAGATCCTCTCTCAGCATGGATTCACCCTTCACTTTTGAGATGATTATACACAGCCAAAGGGAGTCAAGAGGTCTCTAATGACTTTCTAATCACAGCAGTCATTGACCCAGTGTCAGTGGGATGAAATCCAATATAAAGCTTGACTCAAGACAATGCAAACCAGAGTTTTGTAACAACTAATGAAAATAAATTGTTATTCTTTCTCAGAGCAATGTACTTTTATGGAATGAATGAGAAGTAAAACACTGCTACTCTCAACAATTCAGTAACCCCTTCCCTCTCCAGGATCCTCTCCAGGCTATGAAATGCACCTGAAAAATCTTTTGAGATAGTCAGGATTTAATCCAGAAAAAAAGTTTGAACAGCCAAATTAGGGGAACAGTCCAAAACAGCACCCTCAGCCTGGGCCCCACCAGTGCTGCTTCTTTCCTCTTACTTAGTCAAAATCCACATCTATTATAATTGCTCTCCTTGTCTGTTTTGATAGGCATACGTTCTGGATCTTGGAAAGATAAGTGTTAAGAGTGAACAATAACTTTTAACAGGACTACTGACCAGTAATGTATTGGGAGCAAAGTCTTTTAACATTAGGTAGCTGCATCACTAAGGTTAAGCTTCCTCCATTGTTTGAGATAAATGCTCTTTGTTCTCTTCTTGTCTTAGTAATCACAGTTTGTGCATCACTGATGAATAGTTAAACCCACTTTTTTGCTTTCTGCAAAATCAATTCACCCATCTCTGCATGAGCAGATGGAGGCTTCATTACCTGAGGGTGTACAACTGCAGAGAGGAGCAAGTGAGCAGCACACAGAAACCCACTCTTACACCCACAGACAAGCGTTATGTGGCTAAGAGGCAAATCAGAGATCCACTCCCTGCTCAACTATCATACCTTCCCTTCCTCTATTAATACATTAGCTTTCATTCCCTGCCCTGGAATAGGAAACTACTTGTTTTGCCCTCTCAGGGCTTGGTTAGGCAATGGTTAATAGCAAACCTGTGCACTACCAAACCAGCTGTCAGCATGACTTTGGATCAGGTCATGGACATAATCCTGCAGCAGTGCAGCTGACCTGCCACTGTGCACTCAGTGTTAATGGCAGCTGGAGCCAGGCACCCCACCTTTCCTTCACCCTTGGGTGTGCTCCTCAGTGCTACCCATTTTGCACAGTGCAAACACTTCATAGGTGTGTTATAGGTGATAAAATGATACAGCTGAATTAATAATCAAAAATTTGAGATTTTATTTGCGATCAAGATACAGTTCTGATAGCCACAATCAAAGAGACAGCGTCGAGCCCGGGATCGGCGCTGGGTGAGCTCTGGTCTGACCTCTACTGCATCAAACCCCCTCTGTTCACAAATGCTGCCTCCATCAGGTTGGTTTTTATACAGTTTTTTCCACCTGGGGCAGAGGTTCTCCTATTCCTTTGTTGCTTCACGTATTCATGAGGTCTCCTTTTCTCAGTGCTGGACTGGACAAAGCTGTTTCTGGGAAGTGATGAATTCGGATGCCAAGTTAGGGAACCTGGTGTTCAGATGCGAGGGTCTAACGACCCTGGTTATCTCGATGGTGGATACTTATCGAATGATCATCACCCAGGTGTTCCCCAGTCAGTCCCAGGAAGGGATTCATTTCCTCTGGAGCCACATCTTTTAGTTTGTTAGTTAGGTTTCTCCTCCACTGCCATCTGCGGTTTCATAATTCCGTGAAGCAATCCTTCCCCAGCCGCTGCTTGTGGGTTAAAACTTTTAGAGATTTTTCCATACATGCACAACTTATCACATCTATTTCCACATGAGCATGAATTATTCTATAACGTATATCACAGGTGGTTACAAGATGCTCTGCTTGAAAGTGCTGTGTTGAAAGCATTGGCTCAATGCACCTCTGGCATCTGCCCCTCCGAAGTATCTTCCGGTTCGTCTTTATTGGAAGACATGTGATCTGCCATCTTCCGGACCTTTCTGCATCACAGGAGACACTTTCCAGGTAGGTAGTCTGGCTAAATTGTGGACAAGAATTAATTCCTACTCATTGCAGAACATGATCCAGTGTGTGCCCAGGTGGCCAAGAAGGCCAATGGCATCCTGGCCTGGATCAGCACTGCTGTGGCCAGCAGGAGCAGGGCAGTGACCGTCCCCCTGTGCTCAGCACTGGTGAGGCCACACCTCCAATCCTGTGCTCAGTTCTGGCCCCTCAGTGCAAGAAAGACATTGAGGGGCTGGAGCGTGTCCAGAGAAGGGCAACGGAGCTGGGGAAGGGTCTGGAGCACAAGTCCTGTGAGGAGCAGTTGAGGGAGCTGGGGGTGTTCAGCCTGGAGAAAAGGAGGCTCAGGGGGACCTCATCACTCTCTACAGCTCCCTGAAAGGAGGGTGCAGCCAGGTGGGGGCTGGTCTCTTCTCCCAGGTAATAAGCAACAGAACAAGAAGAAATGGCCTCAAGTTGCACTGGGGAGGTTTAGATTTTATTAGGAAAATTTTCTTCACTGAAAGGATTACCAAGCACTAGAATAGGCTGCCCAGGAAAGTGGTGGTGTTTTTATCCCTGTAGGTGTTCAAAAAAAATGTGTAGATATGTCACCAGGGGTTGGAGTGACATGGTTTAGTGGTGAACACAGCAGTGCTTGGTTAACAGTTGGACTCAGTGACCGTAGAGGTCTTTTCCAACCTAAATGATTCTATGATTGTAGCTCTTCCCTGCAAGAGAGGTTCAGGGGTGCAAGTCAGTGCACTCTTTGGCTTGATTTGATAATATTAACAAGATCAGTACTTTGCCCATAGGACCTCAGCAACCATCTGACACCTAATAGACTGCTCAGGCTGGATGACACGACACTGACCTGTGTCAACCCTGGATAATAGAAGTATCTCTTAATCCAGCAGGAACAGCCAGGGAACCACACTCTGATCCTCTGCAGAGCTCCTGTGGGGCTTGTTATGCTTTTGGAGAGAAGCAGCAATCTGTGCCAGGTCAGACAAAAAACTTGTTATTCCAGGAAACATTAGAGGAATGTTGCTTCATTAGCTTGAGCTAAAGTTCAGTTTTTCCACCCTGACACACTGATAAGGCTTGGAGTTGTTGATGATTACCTGGGCAATAAGGGCACGAGAACCTTGCTAGCCTGTGTTGTTTTCTACGTGCAATCCTCCTTGTAATAAGAAGTTATTGGTTCTGTGCCAATTATTTTCTGAGGTTTGCCAGCACGTGGCTTGTGCATGACCCGTCTGAGAGAACGGAAGGTGCTGAGGAAATGTCAGCCAAGGAGTAATGGAGGAGTGTGTGTGGTATACCAGGGGGGCAGGATGCACAGGATACCCTGAGCCAAGGAGCCTGCTTGCTCCCCACCCTCAGAGGCATAACTGTGTGCCTTTGCCTGCTTACTGTCCCCCAAGCCATTTGACTTGGAAGAAAATTAAGGTCTTTCCCTGTGAGCGCTATCAAGAAATACAGTCTATTAAACTTGGTTGGAGGGAAAAGTGGCCAAGCAGAGCCCCATTCAAATTCATGGAAACTGGTAAAAGACAAGTCACAGTGACTCAGAAAATGCCATTGGGCCCTAAGTACTTACAGTGAGGTTGGCAGGACTCAGAGACCTCGTCCAGTTAGAACAGGGCTGAACACAGCTGGAGACAGATGTAGGGCACAGAACTTTCTGCATCCAGCAACAAATATCTTTGAGCATGATTGACCCCACCATCAGTTTTCACTTGGTCAGCAGTGGCACCCAGAATGGGACTTAGTGTGATTAATGGCCAAGGCTGGTGCTTCTGCTTTCACTGCACTAACCAGGCATAACACAGCTGGTTTAGAAATGTCAGGGAAATACATCTTATTTTGGCAGAAAACTGCAAATAAAAACATGACTGATTAAATAACTGGGTTTTACCAACTAACCTTAAAATCCCTTCTTCAGCTGAAATTCAGACAATTACAGATTTAAAAATGTAATAGTCAAGAGCATAAAAATCCCATCCCAGTTTCATTAATAAGAGATTGTATCTAAAATCAGGTTATTTGGGCTGCTTTCCTTCCCTCCCAACAGTCCTCTGTTCTTCAATCCATAACCACTCAGCTCAGACCCAGGTTATTGTAATAGTCCAAGCTATGAATTTCATAAACACCTTTGGTACTTTAGCAGGTTGATGCCTGTAAAATAACCATAATCTCAGCAAGAAATATTGCTGATCCCACCTGTAAATCCAACCTTGGATTTGGGTTGTAATCTCATTAGTGCATGTCTTTTCCAAAACTCATCACAGAGGACATGCAGGAGGTGATGAGTTTTCTGACCGACCTTCTGAGTGCACAACAGAGACAAAAATTGCAGCCATCTGTCTGCAGCATCCCCAGCACCCACCCTGAGGGACTTCATGACGTATGTGGTACCCATTGAGCCCTGTCCCCATGGAGGAAGGAAATTTGTTCTTCTGAAATCAGACACAATGCCCACGTGGATGTCTATCACATTCACTGCTCTATATTTTGTATTCCCTTTCTGTTGTGTTTTATTCAGAAGTTTCAGATTTCCATCGCAGGCTATCAGGTTGCACATGACATGGCAAGTGAGAAAAAAGGTGCGTTGTATTATCTGATCTCAGTCCCACCAGGTTTATCATAGACCCAAAAGCATCTCCCATAGGAGGCAAGGCCTTTTACTGAACAATGCACAGCTTGCCACACTTCACACATGGTTAGGTGCAAATCCTTATTTACTGGGTTGCTGAAAATTTAGCTAAGCTCCAGTTTGAAAAAAAAAAAAAAAGATGTGACAGGATTCACCTACCCATGAATTTGGCAGGACTGCGTCTCTGCTGGTCCTTGTTGTTTCAGTAAAGTGTCCAGGCACACAGGATGAGTGGAGGGCTCTGCTCCCCTTTAAAACCCCAGAGATCCCCCCCTTTGCCGTACAGATGGCCCCAACTCTGTGCTTCGCACTAGTCCCAAAGGTACCATTTGTCCACCCAGGACCCACAGGCTGAGCCCCACAGAGGCACGTACCCAAGCACGGCTTCTGCAGCATGTTACTGGCACAGTCTGGGTATGATCATCCCATCTTAAGAGGGAAGAGAGCTATGGGCAGGGCAGCTGGGCCATACCTCCCTCTCTCAGGGCAAATAATGGCCTTGGTTAGTTTTATTCAGTAGTACAAGCACAGCTGTGCAGGGCTAAAACTGTGCCAAGCTGGTCAGCCTCAACGTAGCCTGACGTGCCCTTCTCCTGTCCCTTGCCAGGCTCTTCAAGCCTCCTTACCTGGTACACCTTGCTGAACCTTCATTTGAGTTCTTTTGGGCTGAGATTAAAAGCAAAGTGTTAAACTGAGCCTGGGAGAGGAGCAGCAGCTCTGGGACTCCTGACAAAGAGGATCCATGCTATTAACAGTGTCACAAGGGAACAGCTGTCCCACTTACAGTCCATGAAATATTTCTGAAATAAACTTTTGGAATGTGATAAGAAGGTGTGATAGGATGTCTCCTCCTGGAATTAATGAAGCACTAGAAGTACTGTAAGGTCACAGTCTCGTGGCCCTCATCTGCTGCTTGGGTTTGTAGGGCAAAGGCACGTAGTCGAGAAGCCCCTTGTGCCAAGGGCCATTCATGCACAGGATTAGCCATGACCACATGTGCAGCCCTGGAAGGAGCTGCCAAACCCAAGCAGGTCTCATGACTCCAAAGGAAAGACACAGGCTGGTCTTCTCTGGGGAATTCATTAGGCACTTGACTGGCCCTGGCATTTGTGCATCCATGCAGGCTACAAGAACATTCCCTCCCTAAGCTAGGCTGTGGATCTGTCCAGCCTCTCATGTTGCTGTTTGATATCCACTTCCCAGGGGTGGAAGAGACGAGACCCACAGCCAGGGCAGCTGGAGCAGCACAGGGTGGAGCACAACACCCCAGAGGCAGCGCTGGGCCGAGCACAGACAGAGCAGCACGGCACCCGTGCTGCACCCACACTGTGAGCACAGCACAGCACTGGGGGCTGTTCAGGAGCTCCAGTGTCATTGCAGTGCCCTCTGGAAGCAACATGCAAAAGGGACCTAGGGGAATTTCCCTGAACCTATGGAACCCCTACTATGATCTCATGTTGTTATAAAAGTGAAAGCCAAGTCAGGGAACTTCAGAAAACCAAACTGTGGGAATCTTATGGCCTTTTCCTGCTTACATTCTAGGTACACTAATCAATGCATACTGGAGGAAGTAAATCATTAATAGCTACCCCCCTAATTTTGGGTGTTTCTAAAGGGTAGTGTGCTGTACAGGTGGGAACTGCTGAGAGGAGTCACACCTCACCACAGGAATATCCTGGTTTCTGCCATAGAAAGGTAATGCAAGCAGAGTGGCAACCCCTAATTTCTTGCCAGCCTTTCAGCCTAGCTAGCACATTATAACCTAAAAACAGCTTGGTGACAGGAAGGCAGGAACAGGAGGCAGGTCCATGTGCTTCAGTGGCTTTTACCTGACTCATGCTGCATAATTTCCCCATTGGGGTTTGTATGCACCTTTTTCCATTAGGAACATTCCCTGAAATCTTCTGGTAAAGACTTATTTTAACACTTTTTTTTTTTTTTTTTTTTGCTAAAAAAGCATAAAAGCTAAGAAAGCCTGGAGGAAATCACTGACACTTTGAGTGATATTATAAAATACCTCTTCTCCCATCTTCCTCTTGGTAGGACTGGGGAAGAATTATTCACAGTTTATTTCTCTCTATCTTTCCTGAGAACAGTTCACTGAGGTGATGAATTTACATAAATTCATCTGATTTGTAAATACTGTACTATTTCTTAGTTTTCCTATAATATGTTCCTGGACAAATGTGAAAATTTCAGTAGAGAAGCTAAGAGAATGTTTACTGCAAATTGTAGCTGCAGTGAGCTCAGGGAGAAACAGCACAGCTGGCAAAATTACCTCCCTCTAGGGCCTGATTTAAACCCCAGGGTATCCGGAGAGACTCTGTCATGTTTCTAGTTCAAGCAATACTTATTCTGTCCATATTTCGGACCTTTCACACTCTTGTGAATATTGGATGGACCTGCAGGACAAGCTACTGCAAAGAAAATTGAAAACATTTTCAGTTGTGCTTATTTCATGTGGACAAAAAATTATTTGAAAAAATGTTGGGTATTTCATTCAAGAGACAGAAAGAGGAAAGCCTGAAAATATTACTTATGAAAAAAAAAGTTGGGTTTTTTTTCCATTCGAAAGCATTATTTGTTTACTTTATAGACAGCAAGTTCTTTTCTTCAATTTCAAATCTGAGGATCATCAAAGACCAAGCTATAGTATTTCCATTTGAAAAAGGGCATACTGGAAAGCTCTTAGCTGTAAGTAGTTCATGGACAATGAAACTATTGCATTGAATCTTTTTCATTCCTGGATAAACCCAGAGGAGAGAATGGAGGGAAAAAAGATGAAAAAGGCATATACAGAAAGACAGCATGATTTTTTTTTTTGCTCACGTGTCTGTATGATGAAGATTTAGGTGCACACAGCCAAAGCACAACTTCAGCCTGACAAGGCCAATCTTTCTGAGATGCCCCAGCAGCCAGTGGAGAGAAAGGCCAAACAGCATCGCTGGAGACCTTTCTATGGGATGTCAGACAGTGCAGGCCACTGTGGACAGTGCTGGGGCAGATGTCTGCCTTGTCCCCAACCTGCAGCCCCCCAGGAATGGGGATGAGCCTTCCTGAGCCAACCTCATGAGATTGGTGCCAAGCCTTTCACAGGAGCACAAGGATCCCTGCGTGTCCCGCACTTTCAAGGAAGAGCTGTGCTGCAGTTCAGCTCTACATGGGACTGGGACAGCTTTGGTGGTATCTGCAGAGGCCAGAAACCCCAAGAAGAAATTCCTGAGACTGCTGAAGGACTGGGGCAACTTTTCCTTGATACAGCTTGAGTTCTCCAGCTTTCACAGGCCACCTCCTTCAGTCTCAGGTGGAGATGAATGGAGAAAAAGCAGTTGTGTAGGTAGGTATGACCACAAGACATTTACATTTCTTTCTACCATAGACCAAAGAACTAAACAGGTAACTTCTTTTGCTGTTCTTGGAGATGGAGAAGAAGCAGAAAAAATATTTTCATACCTAGACACCATTAAGGTTGCCAAAATAACTCTCATCTGTTATAAGCATTTTATTCCAATACAAACCTGCTTCCTGAGAACAGAAAGAACATGGCCATGGCATGGGATACTCTCAGCAAGGAGGAAAGGGAGTCTAGATATGAAGCCTAGAGTTCATGCAGGATTCACCACTAACCCCTTTATTGTGACTGAAATAAATTGGCTTAAAAATTGCAATCCAAACCCAGCCAGGATCAGTCTCACTTGTCAGTGTTATAAATTTGAAAATATTTGTATTGTTCCTATACTTTATGTGCTGCAAATATCTCCTGTAACAATCTAGGAAAGTTGGGGTTTTTTTAAGTCTATTTCAAATATTATTTTTTCAAAAAGAAACTTACCAACCACAAATTCCCTGCTCTTGATCTAGGTAGCAAGATTTCCCTGTTGGTACTATGACTTTTTATGACTGTGAATATGGGTCTTTTACCAGACCTTTGGAGCTTCTCATTCCTGTGAGGAGATAATCTGAAGGGCTTGGTGTTTATGGACAGGCAAAGGACAGATTCTGATGGTTTATAGAGGGTTGAAAGCTGATCTTCATAGACACTAAATTTCAAGCAGAGTTTTCCTCTTCAGTCATTAGTCCTTGCTGCAGCAGCATCTGAAATATTCTTTAGTTTTATACATCCACACCAGCCCTGTTCCAAGGCAGTCCTGAGGCCTGGCAGGTTTCCTGGGATAAGCTGTGTGGTCTCCAACAACCAAGGCACAATGTACAGCCAGAGCCTCCTGTTGACAACGTGGCCAAGGCAACATCACGTCACTGCTGTCATGGGTCTGGGGCTCCAAAGCTCCCCCCACAGCTATCCCTGGAATGTGCATCCATCCCTGCCACGGGACACCTGTCAGCTCTTGCTACAAAATCTCATTAAGGACTGGCAGGGCATTATCTTATCCCAGAAGGACTTGTTTGGATGAATTATTTCTACAGTGAGGATCCTGCAGTATAATGTTTCAGCTGAAGTTTGGTGCTCTTATTCTTCCAGGCGTGGAAATCAAGAGAACACATGGAGAAGGATTAGGAGGACTAGATAACTCTTCACTGAGGGCACTGGTTAAATAATCCGCTGTCACCTTCAGCCCTTCTGTGACTACTAAGAGGCAATCCCAAAATGGATACAGCTGATGAAATCAAAGTAAGCAACAAAACCACAAAAGCCTTGTAAGTGTTCTTGGCCTGAAAAAATACCTCTTCACATACAAGCAAAGTGGAAAAAAAAAATCTCTTCACATACAAGTGTTCTAAGGCATTTAAATAAGTGCCTAAGTTATACAGAGGAAGGAATGTGGGTGTGCAGTTAACTTGCTGGGTGCTTGCAGCACAGCTGGCACCACAGGAGGGAACCTTGACTTTGGGGCCTCCTGAAAGCCACACTCCAATTTGGAGCTGAAGGGAGCCAGGACATGGAAGGAAAAACTCACCAGTGCCACTGGCTCTTAGAGCCTAATCTCTTTTTTTGCCTAGTGACAAAAAAGTGACACTATAATAAATGTACAGTTCTGGGGGTGGGGGGTGTCCATTCCCTCCACCCCCAGCCTGGCTGGGTGCCGAGCTCCCCGCAGGAGAGGAGCCACGCTGCAGCATCCCAACAAGTGCTCAAGTGCATGTTTGGCTGTTTGTGAGTCAGCTGCTGATTTCAGAATAGCTCTTCTCACTCAGAGTTGAGTGCACTTGAGGAGCTTTGCTGAATCAGGCCACAGGCAAATTGTTATGCAGGCGTGTTATATTCAGATGGTGATGCCCTTAATGAAAAAATTAAGCCTTTTGAGATTTTGCCACTGACCAATAGAGGGCCTTTCTGTAGTCCAAGAAATGTCATGAAAATGCCAATACAGCTGAAGTGTAACCAGTTTCAGCTTTTTAGAAGTTTTTCATTCCATTAACCCAAAGCCACATGTTCAGGCAGTACATGAAATGGTAATGTCGGGTACATAACCCTTGCTCTCTGTGACACCATGTACCACGGCCCACAGAGACAAAGGGAGAGACCATAGCCCAGTGTTCCTGCAGTCTGGTCCCACATATCCCATTTTCCCCAAACCGAAGTCCCTATCATCCCATGAGCCTCCAATGCCGCATTTTACAGCACTGGGTGAAAAATACACACACACACACACACACACCCCCTCCCCCCACCCCCCAAGCTGTACTGGGAGAAGCAAACCTGCTCTTCCCTAGGCTGAGGGAACTGACTCCAGGTCTTTCATTTCCCATGTGAATGCTGCAGTCATTTCTCATTACACTCCAGGCAAGCAGTTGTCACAACAATCACCAGTGCCCCCACTGAATTTAGTGAGGACCCTGTTCCTGGAGGCGTGGGGACACAGGTGCAGAGACCAATACATGGGCTCCAAGAGAAACAGGTGGTGCCCCTGGAGACCTCTGAGTGATCTGTGATGCCAACCCATGCTCCCTGTTCAGACCCTGGAGCCAAACATTGGAGCATGATGAGTGTGGGCAACATGCAGGAACATATTGTTGTTTGGCTTGAATTATTTGATGGGATACATTGGATCTGAGGTGATTCAGTTCTGTCTCAGTCCCTTTCCAGATCCCAATAATCATCACCACAGCTAGCCTGACAGGACTAATTTTGGGATCACTGGCCATCTTCCCACAGGTCTTCAATGTCATTCTTTGCTCAGAGTCTCGTCCTGGTGGTGTGTCAGTAAAGGAAGGTGTTGCTCTTTGGACCACTGTTTTACCTGTTGTAGCATTGGTACCTGCTGGAGGATGTCAGAAGTCAGCCAAAGTGAGGGCAAAGTACTCCATAAAGACATAGAGAGAAAAGGCTCCTAGGAATCCTCAACGGGCCTCAAAAGTCCTGCAGCCAGGCTGGCCTTGCCAGAAGCAGGAGGTTGAACTTACTACCAAAAAATGATGATAATGATTTCCAATTTATTCAGCCCCTGCAGGTTTTTGTTAATCTGGTCCTTTTGATTCTATTTAACGTTTGGTTTTTTGGGGTGCTTTTAATTGCTGTGATGTCTTCTTCAGTACCATGTTCTTTAACACCTCAGCTGTAGAAGTGCATGTCCTTGCAGAGGGAGTGTTGTTTGGGCTGCTCCATACCAGTACAGTGTAGCCAGAGGCCTGATAGCTATAGAAGAGACATGCACTTCTACAACATCAGTAATAACTTGCCTTCAACCTGTACACTAACACAGGGCATTACCAACTGCATGCAAGTATTTTGCAACATTTTGTGATGGCATCAGTAGGCACAATTTTTCAAAAGCATGTGAGCAAGGTAATCATCCAAGGGGCAAAGCCAGCTGTAGTTGCACATCAGAGGTATCCCAGTAAAAGAAGTTTCCAGAGAGAGGAGAAGCACAGGGCATAGAAATAGATGGGATAAAAACTGTTGGCAAGACAATAGAAAATAGCACAAGTGGCAACAGGAACAGAGGAGACCTTCTGCCCCTGTTTGGAGAGGGTCAGTAGCATGAAAACATAAGTCATCAACAAGGAAAATCAGAGAAGAAGGAGACCACCTCTGCTCTGAGTTCTCTTTGTGATGAACTCTCAGGACCTCAGTTATTATGAATGACCAGGACTGTAGCCAGCAGTGCAAACTGTTATCTCTGTGGTATCATACAGTTAATTTATGACTGTCAGGGACTAAGACTTTTCTCTATGAAGTGGCAGTACTTAATAAGGTGCAAGAAATACCCATTTGCAAGTATGTTGCTAATGAATAAATTTAGAATTAATTAATTTTAGAGTTAAGTTGGTATGATTTGCCAGTCCTCCAAATCCGTGGTCTTGAGCAGCCTGAAGCATATAATGAAAGATATATTCAGTTACATAGGCAGGACCTACCCAAGCTGTAGCTGTATCTTGTGTCAGCTAAAATGCAAGTACAATTTTATTCCCACATTAACAGCTGCAGTATAGCCAAGGGCTACTTATGAACTTAAGAGTGATTTTGTTGCTGCCCTTTGAATCAGGACCTGGGAACCAGAACATTTGCTCGAAAGGTGAAACACAAATTGCTGGGTTAGGAGGTCATTTGCCTGATGGCTTTGCACCTCAAGACTCCTATTTTCAAGCACTTCTAACTACAGTATATGCCCATATGACTTTCAGTTTAAGTGGAGTATTCCTATTTGCTAATAATGCTTCTTCATGCTGGAGCTGCAAGGGGGACTTCAAAGACACTGTGAAAATCATTATGAATCACAAGACACATTTATACCAACTGAAAGCTGAAGTTCTTAAAGATTCAGCCTGGATTTTCATTGATAATGGGACCCCAAACATGTCAGAATTTTGGATCTCTTTCAACAAGGGCAAGGAATTAAATCAGTCCACTGACTCAGTTGCAGTATTAGGGAAAGGGCTCACAATTAAGAGATCTCTCTTTCATTTTGGGTTCAGCTAAGCCTCAGTCTTTTCTGTCAAGAGCTCACTGAGCAGTCTCCAGACCTTTCCCTGCTTATCAGGCTTATCTGAAAGCCTCCTTTTGGTGTATTCTTCCTTTCTCATTGTCTGCAATCAAGCATTGGATGTTTTTTTCACGATCAGTATGAGCTCAGTGTTGATGAAGATGTTCTGGTCTTGGTTCCTCCACCAACGTGGCTGCAAACAACTGCAGCCCATCTGCCTTTGTAATGAAAAGGATGAAGAGGAACGTGATTTGGAAAAGATGCTGTGCCTATTTACAAGGCCAGCTAGAGCTATAATTAGGCAGTGCTCAACTGGATGTGAAGGAGGTCCCTGAGCTGTAATGTAATACTTGTGTGGAACAGAGTAGAAACAAATTTGTAATGCCAGACCAAAAAACTGGATAAAGTAGGAATAAAATTGAGCAGATG
>WBNO01018295.1:134825-159160 GCA_013400575.1 Peucedramus taeniatus
GGGGGGAAGAAAATGCGGGATTAAAATCGACACTGGATTTTCTAGCCACATTTTACACCAAACCTTCTTTATAGCCTACAAATTAACCCCCTCCATGTCTAAATGTTTCCATCCCAGAAAGAAAGAGAGGCAAGAGCGCAGACAGGGGAGATCACTTGACAAGCTGCAACTATATTTTAAATCTCATTAACTATTTAGTTTTACCTGAGGATGTGTAAATAAAAAGCATCCCCAAACTGCACTGCTGTCTTTTATCTGCCAGACCTTCTGGGGGCTCATGGTACCTCCCCCGCCAGGGAGAAGTCTCCAGCTACTGACAGCATATGGAGCAAAACCACATTTGGTAAAAATGGGGATGAACCAGAAGTACAGGTATTTGGAGGCTAGATGAACCCACAGAATCACAGAATATTCTGAGCAGGAAGGGACCCAGAAGGGCCATCAAGTCCATCTCTGAAGTAGATGGCCCGAAAGAGGATGAAACCCATGACCTTGTGCTATTAGCACCATGCTCTAACCACCCCCATCCGTTTTGTCTTGCTGATTCAACATAATGCAAATTTCTGACCTCATATTGATTTCTGATTTTAGTGGAGATGGTGTTTATAAGAACCAATTGTAACTTGACCTACTTACGCTTTCCAGGTCTAAGAATAGCATGTTTGGGCTGCTGCTGCCTGCCAGGACTGGCAGCTGTGTCTCAGATCACTATCAAACATACTCGAAAGGGTGTTTTCCACTTAAGAAAGATGCCTTTTGCCTTTTTCAGGTTTCACTTATTGATGGGGGGGGGGGGGGAAATACTAATTTCAAGGTATTTGTGACCTAAAATCAGCCTTGAAGAAATCGTCCTCCCTGTCCCTGCAGCAGCACTCAGCCCATCTTTTTGTGGTGCTCAGGCCTCAGCTGTTCCTGGTTCACTGCAGCCTGCACCAGGCCCTAATTTTACACCTGTCTTTCCATTATCCTATTCTGGGTTTTCCACTTCATTTTAACATATTTTTTTCCCCAAGATCAAATACACTCATGGATTTCTGGTGACAGCCAAATATCTTTGATTTTTTTCTGCTTTTACTTCTAATTTTAATTTTTCATACTTTTAGGATTATAGAGCACCCTCTAGGTAAGAGCTGTCAGATTTCTCTCCCTGAGAAACATTTGTGTTTTACAAAAATTAAACTGAAAAATAATCAATTGCAAGTATTAGAAGTTGTGGAGAAGGCAGAGAGGGTGTGGAATAAGGCTTGAATTTTTATTTTAAAGAATGCAAAGGAGGAACCTCTTCACTGAAGGGTGGTGAAGTCCATGCAAATCCCTGAGTGCATTTCACAGGGGGTGTGAGGGAGGCCAAAAAGCAGCAGCAGGCATGTCCCTGGCTCTGTCCCTGCCGTGCCAGGCAGGCTGCAGTGCTGCCCTGGTGGTGCCAAGGCTGTAGTACCCCAGCTCTGGGGCTGACTGGGCTCTTGCCAAGTTGCCCAGCCCCAGGTGCCTTTCCCAGGGCACCATGGCCCCATGGGCACCTCAGCTCTCCCTGCACACCACAGGGCCAGCTCTGCACGGGGAGCTGAGCAGGAATAGCAGCAGGAGACTCATCCCAGGGCAGATTTCTCACTGGGGCTCACAGGCACAGACATTCCCTGCGGGACTGCAAAGCTGCGGCGCTCGAGGCCGGGCCCCCAGCCCAGCAAGGCCAGGCCAGGCACCGGGGCTGAGCCACGAGCAGGCAGCAGCTCCCCCAGGGGCACAGCATCCCAGCCAGTGCCAAAGCCACTGCCAGGGCCTACCCTTGGTGCTTCCTGGGATGCTGAGTGCTAATTACAGTGCACATTGCTCCCCTCTGAGAGAAGCTGACAGGCCTTGGGGACAAAGTGTTTCAGTGCTGCAGCTGGAGACACAAATGGTTCCTTGCCCAGGGAGCACTGGGGAGTAGCACAAGGGAAATCCTGGAGGAAGCCCCATGGGGGTCTTTGCTGCATGGACACCCACACTCCCAGCCTGAGAAAGATGCCTTGTGGTGCTTTAGACCAGAGCCCAGAGACCCCAGTAGCAAGGTGAGTGGTGAGGGCCAAGCTGAGTGAAGGGAAAGGTGGCTGTCATGCCCTGGGCAGCTCTGGGTGGGAGAGAAGAGCTGTCCTCCCTGCACAGCTGGGGCAGATCCTCTTCCCCTGCAGTCCCTGTGCCAGCGCTCTCCCTGTCCCCAGCTACAGCATCACCACTTCCTGCAGGTTTGCTGTGAGATATTAATTTCCCCTTTTCAAGCAGAGGACCAAGCAGAACATTCACTGGGGTCAGCCTGGGCCTTCAGCTAATTGAATCTTGTTTTGATGACTGCGCGGCAGCTTTCCACCATGGAGTGTAGCTGTGAGGCATCTTCTCCCCTGCAGTCCCTGAGGTGCACACCAGGCCCTCTCCTTTCTGGCCACCCAAACCGCTACTCTACCATGTAAATTTAACCATTTACACTAAGTGACTAACAGAAAGATAGAGCCAGCCTCTCCATTCCCCAAACCTTCAGAGACTGAGGGTAGGATTTATCCCACTCCATGCACAGATCTCCTGAAGGCAGGAGCTGGAGGATGGGTCTCCATCACCTTTTTTTTCCCCTTGCTTCAGCTGCTGTTTGAGGAGACTATGTCTGGCCAAGGACATGTCATGGTAGGGCAAAAACTGATCCAGACTGAGAGGTCAAAATTTAGAAGATTTAAGACCTACACAGTCTCAGCCTTTAAGACAATGGCAAGAAAGACAGACTGTATTTAAAATATTAAGGGGTTCTCAGTGGAATATGATGTTTATTAATGCAATGCTTATTTGCATTAAAATCAATAGTATTTATTAATACCTGTCATTCTTAATGGACATGTTTTGTAGAAACATGTTTTGATCCATCTTTCTTTGTCCTCTGATAGCTCTTACTAACTGCCACATCTTTGTGATTTGCTGCTTTAGAATATCATAGATCACTTGAATCACACAATTGTCATCTTTCTGACTGAGCACTGTAGATTTTATGAACAGGAATACCCTTATCTCCTTGGAAATTACATTTAGATAAGTTCAAATTTTTAATTACTACCTCTAATTTATAGTCTATTGTCTATTTGGTAAATAAAAGTGCTTGACAACACCTAAAAATTAATTTCAGCAAGTGCCTTCCCAAAGACACTAATATCATCGTGTTTTATTATAATGGTAATGTTTCAAGATCAGACTCCACCCAGGACGCACCAAGTAGTTAAATAACAATAATATCCCTGTCCTAAAGAGCTTAATGTCTGTACTCAACAGTATAAAAAGAGATAGCTAAATATATAGGTCTTTTTTGCATTTACTGCAAGTAAATGCATGAGGAAGAACAAGTAATCTAAAAATGTTACTGGAGGAACAATATTTTCTACTGACACAGTCAAATATAATGTGCTTAACTCAAATAATCAAGCAGAGAAAACGTCTGCATTCAAATATCTGCAACATTATGTGACTCATTTGCTGTGTACTGGTGATAATATTCTCCATGTTGGATTTGTTTGGCTTCATTTGCCCAGTCCTCATCTTCAGGACAGCCAGGAAGCAGCACCAGAGCAATCACCACCCTGCTGCTGTGATGCACAAGGAAACCAGGGCTGTGGACTGTAGCTTGGTCTGAATTGCCTGGGTAGTTGCTTCTTTTGATCCAAGGAATTGAACAAAATTGCAAAATGTTTCTACTAGGAAGAAAGGCTAAGAGGTATGTTATTTTCCAAGTATGTAAAGCATTTTTTTCCCCTGAGTATACAGTAAGAGACCACCAGGAACATACATTGTCTCTGGCCTTGACTCCTTCCACCCAAAGTTTCATGCTTTGTTTCTTTTTTTCTCATAGTTTCACAGAAAGCACTTCTCTGGTTGCCTAAAAAACTGAACCTTGATGGCTTCCCTCTTTCTCTTACAAATATGCAGCAGATACCACACCATTTCTTCTTACTGCGGTTTTTCAATCAGAGCAGAGTCCAAACTCATCACTTCATCATAGAATGGTTTGGGTTGTATGGGACCTTTAAAGATCTAGTCCAGCCCCTGACTGTGGGCAAGGATATATTTCACTAAATCAGGTTGCTCAAAGTCCAGTGTGACTTTGAACTCTTCCAATGTGGGGCATCCATAACTTCTCTCAGGAATCGGTTCCAGTGTCTCACATCCTCATCACTTTGCCCACATGCAATAATTTTCCACTATGTTTAACCAGGAAGGCATTCAGTCTTCCCTTGCTCCCCAAAATGAAGGCAGCTGCCATGGCCAGAAGCTTCTGCATGCTGATATGACCACTCAACCCTGAGCACACTGAGGATTTGCTAATTCTGCTTCTGTTTGATGGTGTTTTGGATGCATGAATCAAAACGCACAGAACAAACAGAGGCAAACACACAGAACAGCAAACATCCAATCTTTGAGTGAGGCATCAGCCTCTCAGAGCAGAATGTGTGTGGGACCAAAAAACATTTAAGCAGTAACTTTACTACTTCTGCCACATCCGTTTTGACCTGGCTGGAAGCTACTTTGACTCTAGAATGAAACAGATCCAGGTCAGGGTGAGGGTATGGATAATGTGGACATTAAGCTTTTGATAGGCACTGCATAACATGGTAACCAGAGAATTATCTCACAGGCTGCATCTCCCATGTGTCCCCTCTGCAGTGGCAGTGACCCCTGAGCTAACAAACATCTTTGATAGGAAGGAGATCTGCTCTGAGGTCTAAATCTAAGCTACCAACTTGTGCTTTGCTTTGAGCTTCTTACTTCAAAAAAGGCAGGTGAAGCCTTTAAAATGAAAAGCCTTGCTCTGTTTCTTCTTTTTTTTTCTTTTTTTTTTTTTCTTTTTTAGTTAGCAAGTAACATGGAACTCAGTGAATGAAAATAGCATTGTAAATAAAGAAAATTCTTCATAGAACTACAGTATGCCAGTTGTTTTAACAGAAAAGCATGCTTACTTTCTTGGACCCCTTTTTGCCTGCTCTACAGCCTCGTTTTTAACCAGACTAGTTGCTCTCATTTCTGCAGGACTTTCTGCACACTTTCTGCAGAAAAGACATGGATGCACGCAATTGTCAATGTAGATTAAAACTCATTTACAGCCTCAAAATCTGCACCAAGTTGCGCAGCTGCTCAGCTGAGCCACAGACCCACAGCCCCTCCTCTGCCAGAGCCTGATGATATTGAGAGTGGCAACAGCTCCTTGCAGGAGTGCTGAAGCTGTGCTAATGCTCTTCCCTGGTTCTCATTTAACCAGGCTCTCTCTCACAACAAGATGACAAATAAGAGCCCCAGGAATCGAGAGGATGTGCATGGACATCTAGTGAGTTCATAGTAGTGGTGCTGGTCTAAAAACTTGTCTCTTAGGTGATAAGGGCCTCTGGAGCAAATTTCCACTTTCAAAAGGATTGCCATGCGTGTATACGAGGTGCCCAATGAACAGAAAGACCTTCCTCATACTTGCCCACATGGGAAAGGTGATATTTATTTGGGAATACATTGATGACAGGGAGGGCTGTTCTGGAGCAGCTTATTTGCCTAGGACAGTGATAGGCAATCTGCCATGTGAGACAAAATTGTCCAAGAGCTCTCATGCTCTACCTAAAGGAAAGACTTCCATAACATCCCCATTCTCCATATGGGATTTTCATATAAGAAACAAAAGCCTGCTCAAGAAGCTTGTATCTCACCGTGCCTCAATGTGAAACTTTAGTGACCTCTTATGCAGTAGAAATTTCTATGGTACACATTTATTGTAGATCCAAAATAAGATACCTGCAAAATGGCAAATGACTGTGCTTCCATCTATCTACTTTCTTGAGCTGAAAAAATGTGAGAAACTTTCAATTTCTTGACTACACAATAGACATGCTGCTAGAAAAGCTGGATTTTGATTTGAAATATGAATATAACTTTCAGATCATCAAGTCCAGGTCTCTGCTCTTGCAGGATTTTCCTTGGAGAAGAGATTCAAGCCAGTTAAATCAATGTACAATTGAATGTGGAGCTTGACTTTCTTTTTCCTCTTGTTCTTGTTTCAGGACACTAAAGCTCAAAGGTGTGCCATTACTGTGAATTCTTACACAAATAGGGAGGAGTTAGATTCCTGAGTGTTGTCACCACTATGATTACTTTGTGAAGAGGCTGTGGAAATTTTAAGTGGAGAAACAGAGAGTTGAGTTACTACTGCCAGGTTCAAATATTTAAGTATCATGAGCCAGATTCCCCCAAGTCCAAAAAAAATTTTCTTTAAATAGCAGAGGTATTCTCTTGACTTAGGCTGTTATTTGGATCCTTTGCAAGCACAAGGACAAGAAATTTACTTTTTTGTCAAAAGCAAGACCCTCATCTCAGATCTTCAGAACCCACCTGTGGGTGGGTTCTGAAGCTAAAAGCTCCCAAGGTGACTAAAATCATCACAGGCACAGTGCTAAATAAATCTGTCTCCAAATGCTGCTTTGTTTTCCAAGCTCATTGACTTGGTAACTGGACTTCTTGTCTTCTCTTTTCTTCAGCACTTTTTTGTTTCACGTACAGACGGGAAACAATGTTTTAGAGGGTAGCATGATAACATTCTTGCAAGTGGGTCCAGAGTCTCTTTTTCCTCTTTGAAATGCTTTAGATTATGAGATATTTTCAAGTTTAAAAACTGCCAGGGAAGGAAATTTCTTCAGAAGTGTCCTTTGAGTCAGAGATAAAAGTGGTGCCCAGCAGGTATGGGCTAGCAGCAGTCAAAGAAAAGATGAACTCCCAGCAGAAGCTATGAAGTTCACTCCCTCTAGTTCTGCTACTGTATAAGACTACATTATTCTTTATTTCTAACTTTTTCTTTTCCTATCCACTGGCTGTACCAAAAAACGTGAAAAAAATTTGCCTGTGAATTTGCGTTCTTAGCCTAATTATCCTGCTGTTGATGATGCTTTCCCTGAGGACAGGACTCAGACTACCAGCCACTTCATGCAGTGACCCAGGCTCCATCAAGGGGTAACACATCTGGACACCTCTGCAGAGGATGGAGCACACCCCAGGACTGTGGGAGCAGGCACCAACAGGGACCTCAGGAAGGCAATATTCAATTTCCATGTTTAGCAATGATCTTTTGATAAATCATTGAGCATTTAACATCTTCTGCCTTGGTAAATCTGAGGGTTTGTGAAACTTCATTGGTAGTCTCTGGAATTATACATTTGGATGCAATGTTGTGAATGCAGGAAATGTTAAGATCCTTTTGCAAAGGGGAAAAAATTACCTGGGAAGGCAGGGTAAGAGCATCCAGATGTAACAGAAGAGATGCTGGTGGTGAGAGGAGGGCTTCTAAGAAACCTGCTTTTATCTCCTGCAATTCTGTTTCACCATTTCAGCCCATATTCCTCATTTGCCCTCACCTCATGCCATACATGTTTAATTTAAACCTGAGACAAGCCAAGGACAGAAACACAAACTCTGTGTCCATGGCTCTCTCATGCCATCTCCAGCTTCCCCAAGAAAGGCAAATATGCAGAGGAGAGGGTCACAGAAACACCTCTTCTGGCAGAGCAAATTAAAACATTGGTGCTACAACATAAAATCAATGTTGCACATTAAACGGTCCTTTAATAGACATCAGGGAGGAAATCACATTCTTGTCTGGCTAGATAAAATAATTTTAGATAATAATATTTAGATATCAGTATTCCTAATCCATTTTTAACTCCCAGCCCTTTAAGATTGTTGAGGAATAAACCCCTTATAAGCTGTTTCTAACTCCAGAAACATTTACAAGGGGAGCTGCTATAATACCTGGAAAACTTGAGTTTGGAAGATCAAATGACTATTCACAGCTGATTACCAGAGCTGTGACAGACTGAGTCTCCTGGCTCAGCTCCTGGGGTCTCAGCTATCAGTACAGTTGCTCAGACCATGGCAGTTTCATTGTGTTATTTGAGAACCTGTAATAAAATACCTTATTTCCATAGTTTCTAAGTAACCTGTACTCCATGCACCCACTCTGTGAAGTATTGCAGGCAGAAACCAAAGAAGCCTGTGCTGACTCCTGCCTACCCAAACAGCAAACAACACCCCTGCATGCAAAATGCCTTAAATACACTTCTTCCAAGTTAACTAAATGTTGCTGATGTTCTCTGACAAATAAAAGCCCTAAAAACTGTTCCCAGTAGTGAGCAGAGAGAAGTGCATCTGAAGGCAACTACTTTACACTGAAGTTTTATATGAAGAATATGCTGAAGCTTCATCATAAATAATTAAATACCTTTCTAAACTATTAATGCAGCTTGTTGATGGCTTCTGTTTTGCTTATGGTGTTTCAAAGGTGTTGACTGTAGGCAAGTATAGATCTTTATCTGTGATGAAAAATAGCTTTGAAAATATTAAAACACCTTTGCAGTTGAAAGTCTTTCTCCAGACAGGGACTTAAAACTGAAGTGTGCTGTCTGCAAGACAGCACTCCTAAAGAGGAAGATCTAAAGATGAAAATAGAGCTCAGTAAAGTCACAGCAAACAAATCTATTTGGTGTTTGACCAGCTAGTGTCAGGCACTTGCAAAACACAGAAGTTTCACTGCATAAGGCCACCATCAGAAATATGCTGGGCTAGACAGAAATTGTCTGAAGCAATAATTGACATTATTTCCAAACTAAATAACACAAAAAAAGTGGTTATTCAAGGCACTCCAGTGCTGGGAAATCAGGTATGAGACTGCAGTACAGCATTTTTCCTTGCAGTTCCCCTCCATTTAGAAAGAGCTTAAGGATATCAAGGCAGATGGTCTCTAACAGACAAGTACTGTCCCAGTTTCTGGAGGCTACCATGATGTTGCAAATTACCAGAACTGTATTTTTGAACTTGGAGAAGTGTGACAGAGGTTTTCCAATTGTTTTTCTGTTCAGAAAGATTTGAGGTTTCTAATCAGCTCATGAAGGGTTGCATAGAGAAGCCTGGAGTATTCCAGGCTCAACCTCCACCAAGAAGAGGGCACAAATGTCACAACTCTGGTGCCAGATTTATAAAAAAATCCCTGTCTAAGCTCACTCCCAGGAGCAATTTTTGTTGAGCCACATGTCCTCTGCCCTGAACAGACTCCAAGCTGATCCACAGCTAATATTTCTGTGCACTCTGGTGATGATGACAGCCCACAGTAAGTGTCCCAGTGGATTGCATTAGTGATTTCATGTCAAAATAAAAAGGTTTACATGAAAGGAAAGAGGGAAAACTAAGGTCAGAATCAAAAAAAATATTCTGCTAGCTTGTAGAGTCCCAGATGTGGAAAGTATCCCACCTCACCCTAACCCCACATCCTTGCCTTTGTGCTACCACAGTAAAACAACCAATTTCAAAATGCCAGCACTAAATCATCTCCTGTTAGTGCGGTAAACCTGCAGATGAGCATTGCTGTCCCACAGAACACAGGGAGCTCCTGTTAGTGCTGTTATCTGCTGAGCTGGGATTCCCACGCTGCTCATGGCTGCAAGGCATTGGAATGCTGGAGCCCATCTGCTCTGATGTTTGTGTTAAATGGGTTGTTCATGTAAATACCAATGTAAATGGTCATACTCATTATTTCCTCATAGGAAGGTGCTCTATCTGTTTCAGTTAGAAGGGGCTGCTTCTCTTGACTCCCGCAGCCTGCCTGCAGACCTGTCATTGCAACATGATCTCTAATCAATTAGGCCACTTCAAAACAAAATGAGAATATTGAGTGTCACCGGCAGATGGTGAAGATCTGTACCAAGTAGATAAAGTCTGTGTGTATTTTTGAGGAATATTAATGAAAAGAATAAGAAGAAAAAAATGAAATGTTGCTCAGCTTAAGAAAAAAATCATGTTTTGCTTTGGCTTGACAGGAATAGCAGAGCAAGTAGCAGTGGCATCAGAGGGGGTGTTCTTCTGCATCTTGAGCTGCATCACTGAAATTCTCAAAAGCCTCCACTCACAAAGAGAGCCTAAAGAAAATAATTCAAGTCTTGAGTACTTTGCAGTTCAATCCAGTTACCATGGATAATTCACAACTTCCGCCCCACCTCATATAGCACCAATATTTTTTGGTATCATGTCAGGGCACAGACATTTTTCTGAGTGTCTGGTCCATCTTCCAGAAAGGGCAAAAAGAAACCAAACCTACCAAAGGGCTTTCAAATTGCTTTTGTACAACACTGTTGGTCTGAATTCTTATCTTGGCAATTTAGCATCAAAATGTCACTGCCTTATCAAAGTATTGGAATTCACACTTTCTCTTTGCTTGAGGAAGCAAAATGATTAACTAGGTTATTAGAATAAAAACTTAACAGTGTATGTATCCACAACATTTTGCTGCCACTAATTAATTTCCAATCGAATACCCTGCCAGAGGATCAGCTTACTACTGAGAGATCACAGCACACAGAAGCTTAATTGGATGGGAAGTAGTCCCAGAAGGACACAACTCCACTGCATCTTGATGCTGTGCTGGATCAAAGGCTGCCGGGGGCTGGGCAGAACCAGAACCCCATAAATGTGGCTGCAAACACAGTTGCAAGGCTTTGCTGGCAGCAGGGCCTTCATTGCAAGCACCAGAGCATCGGAGCACAGGAGAGTCAGTGTGTCCTTCATAATGAAAAGGGTCTTTGGCCAGCTTTGCATCCCTGGAGGAGGGAGGCTTACCTCTCAGCAACAGGATGGTCAGGTGCCCAACAGCCCTGTGTCCATGCTGGGATGCTGGCACACCTCAGCTGTGCCTCTGTGGGGCACATCCCCAAGGCTGGCTGCCAGAGCTCTTGCTTGGGTCACTCAGAATTGCCCCATCACACCTCGGTGTCCACTTGTCTGTGCCTTCAGCAGCAGAGGGGGACGGCAAGGAGACCCAGGGCGGGCACCATGCCCATGGCCCTCCCTGCTGGGCCCACAGGGCCATTCAGGACCCTATTCCCCCTGTCAGACCATGCTGCCAGCAGCCACTGCTAGGGCATGTCCCTTGTGGGGCAAAACTGACCTTGCTGTGGCTGATGGCAGAAAGGGAAGACCAATGCATTCAGGTTCTTTATAGCCAGCTTTAGTCAATTAAACCAGGAATGTGACCAAAATTCACCCAACAAAAGCATCCATATGACAATTCATTACTGTGAAAAGCTAAATTGGCAGTTGTCATCTACTCTCTCTTCCCTGCTTTAAGGGAAGAGTGTGAAGGATTTGGTCACAGGTCAGCATCTGTCCTGCACTGACTTTAAGGCCTGTCATGTTTTCAATACATGGTCAGTATCTCATGGACACAAACCTGTCAGCATTGTCTGGAGGATGTGGGGCACAATCCTCAGTTCTTCTGTGAGGCTAAAGGTCAATCCAGTAATGAGTAACTCAACAGGCAGCTTCTCCAAATTATAATCAAAATTTAATATTGGATCATTTAAATGAAATTAATTCATCACTTCTGTTAACTGAATTGTGGTTAAAGGACCTGGGGCAAATTGAGGCAGACTCTGTGGAAAACTTCTTAACACTACAACCCAATTAAAAAGAAAAATGCAGGTCTTCTTTAAAACAGTCTTATTTCAGCTTAATTCAGTTTGTTATGAACCCGACTCCAAGTTCTGCCAGCAGCCTGATAATGCTGCTAAAA
This sequence comes from Peucedramus taeniatus, assembly GCA_013400575.1. Taxonomy (NCBI): domain Eukaryota; kingdom Metazoa; phylum Chordata; class Aves; order Passeriformes; family Fringillidae; genus Peucedramus; species Peucedramus taeniatus. The sequence goes on from WBNO01018295.1 coordinate 146,422, forward strand.
GACACTTGTACTCTACTGCAGAAAGAAAGGGGAGCAGTTCTTCAGTTGTCCTCATTCAACACTGAGGTGAAAGGTCCTTTTCTTTACAAAAAGAGTTACTAGCTCTCAGTAGACCATAATCCTCATGTTGGAATCTTAAGGTTAACAGCCTGGGTTGGGACACTCGTCTTTTGAAATGTCTTTCATGCTTGGATAAATCATTCCTTTCTCTCAATGCAGTACCTTTTTTCCCAGCAGCCATTCAAAAATGAATGAAAAATCTGTGAAGGAATTTTAGACAAAAGAGAGCAGACACCTCAAACTTACAAGGGGTTTTGAAAAGACCTACAGAAAACTCAGATCGGTGTGTGATACAACATATACAAGTTTTATTAGCAGCAGCTGTAGTAGCTCACTGGAGCCTCTGAAGCATCTCACTCACTCCTCTGGGTGACTCATTTCTCCCTCATCCCAAACACTGCAGCCCATCACAGTGGAAAATACTGACTTTGCAGAGCAGCATTAAGGGATGAAGAGCATGCACTCTGAAAATTCCCATGCTGTCCTTTAACAAAAATAGACCTTACTGAGAGAAAGCAGGGCCCAGGCATGTGCACAGACTTGACATTTGAGAGGTTGTCATCACACCAGCACTAATGAATCTGCACTAACACTCATCACTGGTTGTTCCTGGGTGAAATATGTGCAGATTCCTGACATTCAAGTGATTTGTTGCAGAAATCACACAGCAGAGGTTAGCAAAGGATATTATTAAAGGAATCTGGAGCATGAGTGAGGTGGGCCTCACACATTTAACCTTCCTCAGTCTCCTGAAAAAGTGTTACAACAGGATTGTGATGCATATGAGGAAGTGGAGGAATTACTGGATCCTTCCCTACTGACTTTGCTTGTGATAACCAAAGGTGCAGCTAACTTCTGCCAGAGTCTTCACTGGGTGAAATATGGAAAATAAAATACAGTCTGGCAAACTGTGGCCTGTGTGGGCTGAACTTCCCCAGGCAAAGTCAGGGAAGACAAGCACAGAGCAGCAGCTCATCCTCGAAGGCAGATCCATGAAGTCCCAGCTTTTAAGGAGGGAAGTGTAGGTGCAGGGACACAAGCTGTGTCACACCATCTGCATGCAGAGCCCATCAATGGGTCCCAAACATCTTTGTTCCCTTGCTGACTCTTGAATCTTGCTGTTCTGATCATCCAAGCCAGCATCCTCTGAGACCAAACCCAGCCAAGGGCTGCTCCAGGTGAACATGGATAAGGCTGCACTGGACTGGGCTCCCACAGCCCTCTGCAGCTCCCAGCACTCTCCTGAGGGACTCCAACAGAACTTCCTACTGCCTGCCAGGGCCTGTGAGATGCATCCTCAGTTCCATGAGATGAGACCACTCTGCTGGTTGACTATGACTCACCTTTCATGCTTTTTCAGACTCTGCAACTAAGGAAGCCCCAAAATTATAACCAGCATCTCAGAGATTTCCCCTGAGCCCAGGGAGGATGAGGGCTGAGTACCATGGCAGGGGAGGCAGCTGCCAGCTGTAAGCACAAATAACAGCTCCACACCACTCCAGGAGACCAGAGTGTGAGCACCAGGCAAGGTCCATGATGATCTACAGTCTCTCAGAAAAACCTGCTGTTACTGCAAGTATGCTTATGAGGCAGCCAGCCTGACAGAGGATTTCTTTTGTTCCCACTGTTTTTTCCTTTCTGCTGAGAAATGTTTTAATGGCAAGAAATGCTAAGAAATACATTCATATAAAGCAAAACAGGAAGGAGGAAAACAAATGCGAAGCTTAAGTTAAATGTGGTGTTTTCATGGTGTTTCTCAGGACTTTCTTCATTTCAGCTGCCATGAAGATGGGGATGCTTTCCTCTTTGCAGAAGCAAGACCTCAGCTGTGGTTGAACCTGCAGTTTTGGCTTAGGGGCCAGAAAACAGCCTCTTCTATTTACTGGTGAAAACACATCCATAAAGCTGTGTCAGTGACCTGGCTCTGCAGAACATGTCTCATACAGTGCTTTGCATCCAGAGCTGAAGCATCCCAGATTTATGTAGCAACCCTGCCCTTGGTGTCTGGTTAAGATCCTCACCAGAGTGGAGGGCTGAGGTAACTGAGACCCTGCTACATGCTCCTCACACCCTGCTGCAAATCCCTTCCAGGAAGTCATCACCTGTGTATCTCAAAGCGGGCTCCAGAAAGTGAGGCTGGAGCCAGGTTTCACTGCAGTTAGAATGGTTTGGGACCCTACACCTTCACTCTGTCCTTGTGAGCCCAGACTGATGCTGCGCAGGGCCCATGGCAGCTCTATTGCTGCAGTAAATGCTCTTTGCAGAGACCAGGGGACACTCACCTTTGGCAAATGATGCTCCACTGGAAACCAAGTCCCTGGGAAAGCCACTGCAGCTGCAGTGCATCCCAGCCAAGAGCTGCACTCCTGCAGGTCCTTCCTGCTGCCCCAGCGGAAGCCCCACAGCAGCTCCTGGAAGAGTCAGGCAAAGGTGAGAGGTGCCCAGTCCCCTCTTCTGTCTCCTGTTGTTCCTGTGCGAAGAGAGCAACAGCTCTCAACAGCATGTCACTTCCTGCCTCCCTTAGACTGAGGAAAACAAGGAGCATAAGAGCAAAATCTCTCTGACAGAGCATGGTGTGTGTCACTGCCCATGAGCTGAGCTGGCATCTCCCGTCTGCACAAAACCCACAGGTAGTCCTCGGGCCCTGTTCAGCTAACACAGACATTTCCATGTCAGGTCAAGCAGACAAACACCACAGGAAGGAAGGAAGCACATCTCTGTGCACACTGGTTCCAGTTTCACTACATTCATAACCTTAATATCACATTAACACAGCAAGTGCATTGATGCTGTAATTGTGTTCCAGCTGCCTGAATGCTCCTCTTAATTTAGCCATGCTACTTTAGCTTTGTTGTGCGTTACAAATCATTCTTGCTCTCAAGAAGCAAATCAATTTACAGATGTTGCAAGAGATAGGATTACCCAGTAGGTTTTCTTTTTTAAACACATGCAATGTATAAATTTTATTAAATGGAAGCAATTTCTCCAGGGAAGTCCAACAGGCAGTTACACTGATGGCATAGGGAGACAAATTGCAACGGTTTTTGACCTTCAAGGAGCATCACAGTCTCCTTGCAACTGACTTGAAGGAATTTTGCCACAAACAGCAAAGCAAGAACACATGTTGTATCCTGTACCTGTGCAGGTTTTTAAATACTCATTGATTTTTCAAGGGCACAGATATTATGCATATACGTCTATTATTATCAGACCATGTTGGCTTGTTGACTATCAGACCAGAAATGTTGGCTTGTTTGAGATTGGTGGCATCTTTTTTACTCTGAGCAAGATTTCTCAGTCAGTTTGAATTTTGCTATGGTTTTGACAAGGAAAGGTGACCCAATAGTTTGAGGCTAAAATTTAAAACATTTCCCACTTTGTTGCAATGATCTGTATATGGATGAGTTATCTGGTTTATTAAATAATAATAATAATGGATTAAAGCAAGGCAATTTTTTTTTACTACTGGCAAGCAGCCATACTCTTGTGCAGCCTTTTTCTGCTATGTTTACCCCATTTCCAATCACCCCCTTGGTCATGCATTTAGTGAATTATATGGTAGTGCTGGGGAAGCTGCACTTTTGCCTGAATGATTGCTGTTCTGAATTAAAATAATTAGAGACAGTGTCAACAGATGGTGCTGAAGAGCAGCAACATTGCCTTGGACTGCTGTAAGATCAAAAACATTCCAGAGAACTGCAACCACTGTCACCAGCTGCTGATTACATAAACTTCCAGTGACAGGTACTTCTGGAGATATTGCACTGTTTCCAGGCATCAGTACATAAAAAACTTTGGTATTTCTATGAAAACATCATAACATCTCAAATAAACACCAACATTTCATTTTGTACAGTACTAATACGTCTCTCTAATTTTTTTAAGCCATCTTCTTTAATGCCTTCTTTGGAAGTTGTCTGTAAGGCTGTCTCAGTTCATGTTGTCCGCTCCTTCGGAGTACTCTGAAGACTGTGACACAATGATTTATGGGGATGAAACACACATTTCACCTGTAGTGCCAGTGATCTTTCTGCTTTGCTGCACAAGCTCTGCTCCTGGTACTGACACAGGGAGACAGGCTGGAGATGAGCTAGTGAAACAAAGTCTATTTTGAATAGGGTGATATCATGGGCCTCAGTTCAGTGATACTGACCCCAGGCCATACATTCAAGATGAAAATATCACAACTGTTCCCAGCTGGCACATTAACAATACATCAGTCTTGAAGGGCATGGAAACATGCCTTTGGAGGCTGTTTACTCTTAGAGAACTTTGAGAACTGTTACTTTCTTCACACTTAATATATCCAAGAGCCAGTTCATGAAAATAAAATCAATCCTCCTACTTCCAGAAAGGATAAATTCAATATTGCTTTGAGAATTTAATATCAAGATTTTAAAGAAATGCTGCAACATTACTAAAACCTATACATTTTTCTGATTTTGGATGGGATAGAGTTAATTTTCTTCCTAGTGGCTGGTACAGTACTGTGTTTTTTACTTGCGAGCAATCTGATGCAATATGTTGATCCATGTTGTACAAGAAATCAGATTTTTCCTTCTGGCTCTCTTCTGTAAAATCTATAACTTTCAGTCTTGAATGCTCTTATACAAGAGAAAAATTAAATTGTATCAGGAGAGGAATGAAAGATGCACATTTTAGATACCACTGCACACAAAATCTTGTTGAACCAGCCACGGGCTTCCCATAGCTGCTCAGAAAATCTCTCTATGCTTCTTTCATCTCTCACATAAATTGTAAAAATTTCAGTTTGTATAGCCCCTTACTGCAGACACCAATGTCCATAAGAATGGGACATTGCATTTGGCTGGGATCTCTGGGTTTGGATTGACTCCACTCAAAACAAGCAAACTCAATAAATAAATATTGGCATCTCCAAGGGAGAGGTGAATTGCTCCTTCCAAGGACTGCAAAGAGAGAGCTCGAGAGGGTGAGCTTCCAATACCTTGGGTGCTGTTTGTCTGATGAATATTCGTTTAGGTGTAGCCTCAAATAAAACATTAAACCTGCAACATCACAGCTCATTGGATTCTCATCAGGTGTAACACTGAAATTGCCAGGAGGCTGTATTTTGGTGGAAGACCAAACCAGTCGCAGGATCCTTCACTCCGCATTTTCTGGAATCTGTCTGCTTGCTCAGAATTGTTCATGATTGATCACAGAGCATGTGCGGTTTCTCTCTGTCAAACCTCCTAAATTCATTGAAATAGATAGTTCCAAGACAAGCATGTATATATAACACAATAAAATATCCCACAATAAATAGTGTGAATGAATGGTGCTGACAAGAACTGATGTGCTTGTTCCAGATGTCACATCGTACAGAAGTCAGTATGTGTGACCCAGAAAAGGTCAAAAACCTTAAAATAGCTGATGTCCACAAGCCCATCTCCTCCCTCAAGTTCTGGAGATGTTAGGAGTCAATTAGTGCCACACTAATTTCTTACTTCCCAACATACCGTGACATTCTGATGCCAGATAACTTTTGCTGTTTTGTAACCAAACCTTGGAGGAAGGCTGGATGTCACACATTTTTATTTGGATTCTTGTGTTTAATGCAAGTGACAGATGGATTTATTTTTTTACCTCCAGCTTATTTCAATATTCCAGAAAGATTTATGTTAAAGACTCACCCAGGCACCTTGTCTCAGAGGTACCAGAGGACCTGGCATATGTGATTCGTTAACCGAACATTTGTTTCCCCACGAGCAATACATGTGTCACGTGTGCTCTGAAGCAATACATCTTTCTTCAACAGTCTGCACCCACTCCTGATTCATGGGACAGACAGCAAGGACGACTGATTTATCTGGCCCCCTCCCACACAAAGCAGGTTCAAGGGACCAGCACCCCATGCTGAGGAATCTTTAATGTCAGGCTTCAAGTATCTCTCATGCCCAGAGCTTGGACCACACCATGGTGCTGGTTTGTGATGCAGAACTCTTCTGCAATGCAACTTTGCCTCCTCTCCACCCAGACAGCTATTCCATGGGGATGCAGTAGAAATTTAAGGTGATGAAAGGCAGGACACTGGGTGTGCATGACCACCAGTATGTGGCTGGCCACCATCCCAGGCTGCCAGAGGAGGTACCTACATCCAGCAGGATCACGAGGAGATAAATGGGAGCCATCATGAGGATGGCAAGAGCACAGTCATTGACAGAAAGACTGACAAAAAATAACAACCTTGTCCTCACTGAGAGCTTGAAAGACCTTCTTGGTGGCATTAGCACACAGGAATCTGAGCTACCCCACAATATTCCAGGAAATCTCTTGCATGGAGCAAAATCACAGCAAAAGAAACTAAATCACAGCCTGTATCTGTGAAACAGAGTTTTTAAGTTTTCAACTCAGAATAGAACTGTCAAATCACTAAGATGTCCCAGTGTCCATGCTGGGGAATCTAAGCTGCCCTACACTGCTCCCCTCTCCTTGCAGCTCAGCAGAAGCCCTGTCTTGCCCAATTTGCTTGAATCAGATTCCAACCTCTTATTACAGTCAGATTTTAAAAGCCTTGGAAGAAAAAGTCCAGGCTGTGCCTAGAATCTCAACCATGTTATACACAATTTTGGTTTCAGTGGTCTTTATGCTGAGAAGATGAGCTACTGCCTGAGCACTCACACCACACCACACCACAAGCCGGTCCTGTGTTCTGAAGACCGGCCAAAGCCTGAGTCAATAGGCACTCCCATGCACTTGCAGATAAAATCTGTGTTATGTTACACTGATCATACACCACATAATTTTAGAAAATAAAATAAATACTGTCCCCCCTCAAAAGGAGCATTCTACATGGGAGAGGATCCAAATGCCTTCCATAAAACATCAGCACCTGTTCACAGTTCTGTGCATGAACGACACAGTGAGAAAGCAGCAACTGTTGCTGTGGCATCTGCTGAACCTTTGTTTTCCTATTGCTAAATAACAATCAGGTAAGATTTTTTCCTAGAAAATTTTGAATTAACTACACCAGAAGCACAAACCCAGCCTGTGCCATTTGATCACCAGTATCTTCAGAAAATGTCATATTTCCTTCTACAGCAAAGTTTGGCCAGCAAAAGGTTTCTTTAGTTGACAAAATTAATGAAAACAGTTTTGAGCGTTAAAGAAATCCCAGCTTAAAAAATAAGCAAACCAAGACCAACTGTCCAGCTGCTGAATACTTTATTCTTTTTTTACTTCATACACCTGAGCTCTTAAGGCTTGTACAAAATATAAAATAAAATAAAACCCCAGTATGGTTTTACCGATCTTAAAACTGCATCCTTGTATTTTTTCACCATTTATTGTAAATATAAAGAAGGGTATGAAAATTGCTAGTGTATCTACTGGAAGCACCTAACCTTTTGGATATTATGCCATTATTGTTGCCATGAGAGTTGGCTTAGATTATTCAATTTTTTGAAGAAATGCCTACTTTATTACAACTCTTTCAGCAGAAATGTGTCCCGTTTCAGGGAGAAATTCACTGAGAAGTGAACTTCCATTCAAACCTTTTTGCTTTTTCATCCAGAAAAAAAACCTACTTTCAGTTCTACTGAAGAGGGGAAGAGCCTGCCTTTGCCTCCCCCACAGCTAATAGGAATGCACCAAACAAAAGGCCACAGAGAGAAACAGGAGGAATTATAAAAACACATATTCAAACTTTCCATACTAGCAAAATTCAAATAAAAATACACATTGCAGCCCCAGCGGCGACAGGGAGTGCAGCAATATGAAGAGACGAACATTTGGGTGGAATGCAGGCAGCAAATCCTTCCGAAGAGGAATGAAGTCCACCGGCATGTAGAAGGTGTGAGAATGTACTGTGGCTTCCAGAACCAGGTCCTGTGAGAAGCTGAGCAGCTTTTGCAAGATGCTGTCTGAGGGCACACCCTGCACTGAGGGGAGAAAACCACGAAGCCCTCAGACAGCATCGTGCAGATTTAGGTCCCCAATGCAATATAAAACATATTTGCTCCCCATTAAGTGACCTGGGAGCTTGCTTTGGCATAGTTTTTTTCCCCCCAAGCATTTGTTGTTAAGTTAATTAAGCACTTAAAAATAACAGTCTCTCACTTCCCAGAGACTCCACATAAATACTAATCTGTCTTCATCTCAAGGCCAGATTTTCTGCAAGGGAAAATCAATACAGTTTCACTGATTGAGGATCTGGCCTTAAAAGTCTATCAAGTGCATTAAACCCAGCACAGTATGACATGTGCCTTGGCAGTAGGACAGTTCTCTGGATTAATATTTGAGGGAAATCTGACAATTAAAAAAAAAGCCCTGTTTTGAAGTGCTGCCATTTCTTTAATCAGTGCTGAGCACCACAGTTTCTCCTCTGGTGAACTGCACGGTTACAGCCGGGGTTTCACCGTCGTTCTCCTCCAGCTTTAGTGCCGCGTTGTCCCGGCCGGTGCTGCTGGGCTGCGGCGGGGCCGTGGGTTCTGCCGTGCGAGTCGGAGCCGAGCAGTACAAGGTGAAGCCCACCATGATGATAACAAAGGACAGGATGTAAAGACCTGAAAACTGGCAGAGAAGAGAAAGAGATGCATGAAGTCTCGCCTGATGAACATGCCACCACTGCTTTGTTTCAAGAATGTGAAAGCTACCCTTCCTTGTAAAAATTATTTTAATGAGATTTATCACCATGAGCTGGATTCAGGTCTGAAAACCAAAATTCAACAGCTCTATTTACTTAAAGACTTGGGCCACTGGCTGATTTTCTCTGCACCTCACTCCCAACACTGTTGGACAGGGAGTTTCCTCGGGTTTACATACAAGAATCTTAACAGAGAGAACAAATGGGTGTAAACACAGTCATAGCGAATCAAAGTTGTTTACACACATGAATACTGAAACACTCTACCCCTAAGAGAATTTTGATCCAGTACATGCAAGTATTTCAGGTTCTGGCAAGAGATTAATCTCTGTGCTATTGCCAGTCACCAGAGCAGCTAGTTCTCTGCACAGATCTCTTAACCATCTGCAGGGCTAGATGAGTGTTATTGCTGGATCAAAGCCAGTTTGCTCTCTACACCCAACAGGTCCTTGAGGGGACAGAGGCTGGGGCTCCTTTTACACAATCGGCATTTGCAAGCTGTGAAGAGTGGCAAGAGCCAAAGAGTACAAATTGAAGAGGTACATCAGGCACTCTATTGTTCACTTGCCTGTTAAAATTCCAGTAATTGCCAAGATTCATCCACCCTGACAGAAAGACAAATACTTACTTCATAGCACCAGATTCAATAATACCAAGAGTTGAAGTTATCCACAGACAGGAACACTTTTCAGCAGGTTTAATAAAATCCTCCATATTCCCTTTGTCAAACCACACTGATTAAATACAAGGACAAAGGACCAGCATATCCTACACACCTCTGTCAATAACCTTTTAACTTCCTTAGCTTCCATAGACATGCTTGAAAAATATGTTCTAGTTTATCAGGATGAAATGAATGGTAGGACCTAGACAGTGGACTCTCCTCCAAAAATACCTGAGCCATCTACAATTTAGGCACTGCAATTCCTAGCTGGCAGTCACTTGGCTTGGAAACTCTTGGATGGCAACACACAAAAGGAAAAGCAGACTGAAACACAGTGGCCTTGTGTTAAGTGCCCTCTCTCCTCACCTTATTGGCTGTTTGCCTGGAGGAGCTTGGACTCAAGCACTCGCCCCACACAGGAAGCGTCAAGCTCTGAGCTATCCCAACAGAGGCAGCAGGATCACCCATGGCCATATCTCTCACTGACCTGTTCCCAGCAAATGGACAGAGCCTGGGGCTGTATCCAACCACCTGCAGAGATTCTCCAGCCTAAGGCCCTGAGTGAGCATGTGCCTGTGTGCAAGGACCTGTGGCTGGGCAGTCACTGAAACTGCAGATCCCTCTCGTAGCACAGTGCACACAAGGCTGGAAGTGTCGCTGATCCTGATGAGTCAATTCCTCCAGGAGTGGATACAGTCACAAGGCAGGGTGCCCAAAGCTGCTGCAAGCTGTTGTGACTCAAGGCCTGCCTGTATTTTTGCATTTATTGACACAGGTGAACATTACCCATGCTGCTCCATCAGGCCTACACTCTTTTTTTTCCTTTTGAGGAGAACTTAGTGGGTTTTTTCCCTGGGTTTTTTTCCTTTCTTCTTTTTTAATTTCACATATTTTAACAACTTTATTGCTTCAGACACTGACTTCAGTCATACTTTGTGCATCTGATATCCTCATTGCCACTGCTGAGCCTAGAGAGTACTTTAAATTTTACCGGAGGACTGTATCTCCATCTAGTGTCTGTTTGTGCAGCATACTCCCTTCTACAGCTATCTATACAACCAAAGCATGAGATCTTTCTCAACATCTCTTGAGGGATTACAGGTATCTATATAATGAGTTCATTAGGAAGCACAGCAAGGATTCATTATGGAGTAATAGGAAAAAAAATTAAAAAGAGTTCAAAACAGGCATGAAAAATTCACATTTCATTTGAAACAGACTGGGGAAACTGGCTGGGGCCAAAAAGTTAAGTGGATTAGCAAAACACTGTGCACAAGTCAAAACTTTATCAATTCCTGGGCCTGGTCTCTGCTGTAGACACTGACTGTGGTCCTTCTGCTTGTTTCAGAGCAGGCTCAGACCATGGCAATTCAGAGCTCTCCATGGCTCTTTCCACTCTACAGCCCATCCAAGCCTCCAGCAGCTTGTTGTGAAATATCATCTGATAATGGGGAATACAGAGCAATTTCCTGTATTTTTGCTCATAGATTCCTGTATCCAGAGTGCTTCTTATTTCAGCAAATATCCTACTTGGTTCCTTTGCCCCATAGGTAAAGAAACTATATGGTTAACTTGGCAATAAGATTTTCTACTGCTAAGAGCCATTTCTAAATTAGGCTCTCTCAGTTCATGGTTATCTCAGAAAACAGACAAGATAATAACTTACCTCAGATCCTCTGATTACTAAAGATGTGGCATTATTATTACTCCCCTTTTTGCTATTTCATTGTTTCTAACCCCAGATGCAAGTTCCTATTTCAATAAATATCTGAAGTTCTCTCAACACAACCCCAAAGTCTTCGCCTATTCATTTTTCCTTTTGGTACCAGAATACCTCACTGTTAGAAAGTATAAGATGGCCTGCTCCCAGAAAAACCTCTTCCCAAAATAAGCTAAAATCCCAAAAAATAAAAATTTAATATATCCCTTCCAAAGCTCTTCTTCCTCTTCACTATTATGAATATAAATTTATAATCACTTCTTGAGTTAAGCTATCTGGGTGCCAAAATCCACATTTGGAAGTGACTCAGAAAGGATTTAATTGTTAGACCATAAGTATGGTTTGCTTCCTGCATTCATTTTTAATGCATACTCTGTAGTTTGGAGCAAAGTCTGGAACCCAAAACAGGGAGGAAAGCTGAGCTAAGAGACTCCGGAAAATCTAGCTGCTGCCAGACCCTACCATTACCAGACTCTGCACTGCCTTCATTTTCAGAAAACAAATCTGACCTAAAAGCTTCTGGCTGAAGAGAAAGCAACCACATGGAATAATACAAATTAAGTTCCTAAGCAAAGTTCACAAGCTTCTCACTCTCACAAGCCCTTCCAGTCACCGAGTGGCTGACTCAATTACTCCAATTACTTTAATGAGCTAGGTTCTCACAAGTGATTCTGGGTGAAAAGTGGAGGGTGGAATTAAATCCTTTTAGCACTGTCATTTAGCTTGATCAGACACTGCCAAAAATATTTTAGAGCACAATAAAAGTAACTGCCTTTTGGAGAGTGTAAAGAATAATACATTTATCTGTATTTTTTCAGATCCTTCAGTCTCCCCTTAGCAGCAGCCCTGAGAGAGCTTGATTCTCATCCCAAAATGTTGGTAATGAAACAGATTAAACTTCTGAAAGAAAGTATTATTTTCTGAAAATCAAACTGGTCCTCTTTCAGGCACCAAATGCCTTTCATGACAAGGAGATTCAAACCCTCTCCTTGGACACCTGGAGTAATGAACCAGATCTAACATACAATTCCACAAAGGGCTTTCAGTTAGAACTGTATTATTGGAACACCTAAGGAAATTATTTACTATCTCTTAACATTAGCTTACTCCTTCAAGTGTGAAATGGTTTGAAAATGGCTCTCTGGCTAATGGTGAGAAGCTCTGTCATTAATTAGCATGACTCCTCCTGACTGATACCTGCCAACAATGAATGATAGAAGCTGCAGAAATGTGCAGGTGCAAACAGCTGTTCTGGGGCTTTTAAGAACATTAGGCTTTATTTATAATTTTGGAGTAGAAACGTAACTGAAAGAATGTGAAAGTGAAGGAATGAATGTACTCACCTTGTATAAAAACAGGAAAAGCCCAAGGAAGAGACTGTAGAGATCTGAAGTCAGAATCGCCAGGTTGACAGAGGTTGCACTGGTAACTTTAATCACAACTGGCATGAAGCTGTACAGCCCAAACATGCACAGGGCAAAGGCTGTGAACAGTAGTGCTGCAAAACAAAGTGACATGTTAGTCCTCAGGCACAGAACTATGATTTTATAGAGCACTGATATTCTTCAGATGCCTTAAAAGTATGCATTTTAATCTCCTAAAAGATATGGGAATGTACATGTAAGAGAAGCATGGAAGATTACCTTGTATTGCAAGAATTACTATATCTATACAAGAATGTATAGCATAT